>BDUI01000880.1:37151-58911 GCA_002335545.1 Apodemus speciosus
AAGTGCCAGGGTGTAGGAAATATACACGGGGAGGTAAAAGAGGTTAAGAATAGAGGACAAGAAAGCAGATATTGACATCACTACCCAGTGTTTATAAAGCTCTTTTATTTAATCAGATATAGTGTTGCATCCTTGAATAAACCACCTTCTGAAGCAAACAGGTGCATATGGCCRCTGAGGAGCTATGTGGTCAATGTATGCTAACACTAAAAACTGTATTTTTCTACTTTTGCCTCCAGTTWTAATGGGGGAAAATTAAAAGTAGCAGAGAGCATGAACCAGGTTCAAAATTTTATTCCATGCAACTTTGAACAGCTGCTTTTAGAGTGAAAATCCATGAAAGCATGGAGTTGTCCTTTTTATTTTTTATAGCATGTCTTCAGYGCTGAGAAGACTGATACCTAAAGAAGTCACTGAATAGATGTCACCTAAATAAAACTTAACTATGACCCTTTGACACAGAGAAAATGTATCTATCTTGTCAAGATATTATAGGGATGAATAAATTAATGTAACAAGGTTGTTGACACTAAGTGCCAAATAAAAATAGAGTTGCAAGCAGTATTGCTAACATCATTATCAAGTCCACCATAATGACAGACTCAGGAATTCATGGGAGTCCTATGCTTTGGTGAGTTATCCATGGCTATAACAGAATGCTAAGGATGGGCAACATGAGCAACTTATACTTATTTAGCTCATAATTCTTAAGTGTATTGCAAGAGTTAGGAGATGAACTAAAATAGCACAGTTCTTATTGYTGTGCCTTTACATGATGGGAGGGCAAGAACATATAAGACAGATAAAGAACTGAATTGAACTCAACATTTTATCAGAAATCTGCTTTCTAGATCAYTAACTCAATCTTATCCTAACCACATACATATCTTTCCTAGTGGCTTAATAAATTTTTAAGACTATAATATAATCACATCATTTAATCCCTTCCATCTTGCTACTATCGTGAAGGCAACTAAATTTCATCTTGGAATGTATCTGTTAAGAAATGGAGAGTATATCTGATCGATCCTTCATGCTCCAGAAAGCAGGGTCAAGGCAAGAGTATTCCAGGAATGCCCAAGGCTTATTCTACAGGACAATGTTTCTCTTCTGCAATCTGTGCTTCAAACAACTTATTTAATTCTTGTTCAGTTCTGTTACTTTCTTCATGTCTTCATTTTGTTTTTCATTTTGCCATCAAACCGCAGGTCTTGCACATCCTAGGCAAGCCCTCTAACACCCAGTTACATCTCCAGCCCCATTTCTGTTAGCATCTTAATGTTTCCTTCCATTTCATCTTGATTCGGCTTGCTGCTCTTTGAAATGTTAAGATTCATAATGCTTTTATTCTTTTCTTCACTTTTAACAATGTAGGTGCTTGAGGCTATAAAGTTTCCCCATAAACRTCTACCTTAAGGTTTGCCATGATATGTGATCATTGCTTTCTGGTGTGAAACGACATATTCTGGTGCACTCCATCCTTTGATTGACTGTTGATTATGGTTTGAACTTAGAGTCCATATTTCTTGGARTAAATTTCCAAATGTATCTGGAAATATTAGTCAAGCTGAATTTCTTGTTAAAAATGTCATATGAACTCTCATAGACCAAAATTAAGTTTACAAACAATGGAACATGCAGTATTCAGAAGCACATCTCCCAGGTTTCATGCTGAAATGTCCATACAGCAGGGTTATGGCACAGTTTATATGGGTCCTATGATGGTTTGTATATGCTCATACCAGAGAGTGGCACTATTAAAAAATGTAAACTTGTTGGAAGAAGTGTGTCACTATGGGGATGGACTTGGATATCTTCCTCCTAGATAACTGAGCATGCCCAGTTTGTTCCTGGCTTCCTTTGGATAAAGATATGGAACCCTCAGGCCCTCCTCTGCCATGCCTGCCTGTATGCTACAATGCYTCTGCCTTGATGACAGTGTACTAATCCTCTGAACCTGCAAGCCAGCCTCAATTAAATGTTGTCTTTTATAAAACTTGCATTGGTCATGGTGTCTGTTCACAACAGTAAAACCCTAAGACAGAAGTTGGTAATAGGAGTGGGGTTTTGCTGTGTTATGCCTGACCATGCTTTTGTTTGGAAGAATGTATACTTTGGGACTCTGGGTTTGGAAAGCCNAAAAAAAGAAAATGTTGATTTGCAAAGTAATACCAGACTTTGCTATTACTAAAGAAAAAAAATGCAATTCTGGTGCTTTGACTGTTAAAATCTTCTGGAAGTTGAGGAAGAGAACTAAATTGAAGATAAGTCTAAGTTAATTACAGATGCCAGACTTTTAGGCATAAGTTCCACCCCCCCCCCATTTCCCTTAGTCAAGGTTCATGTTCTGGATTGCACAGACTTTTCTTGCTCATTATGGAATTTGCTTTTTAATATTTTAGCCAAATTCAAGGGCAGAAAAGTAAAGATGTTTTGCATTTAGATGAAGCACCTTTTCTGGCTGAGCTGTTTCCTTTTGAATTAGAGAGAAATTCTAGCTCAGTTCTTATCTTCCATTTCAACCTTTTTCCCTTTCTCCCAGTTCTTACTCTGTGCACACTGTTGTCTCCTGTGTTGCTAGAGTATCATTTGTCAACATGTTGGGACTGAGAAGCACCTAAATATCTGAACATGCACCTCTGGGTGTTGGTGAGGGTGTTTCCAGATAACATTAACCAAGGACATGGGGGAGACTTAACCAGAATGTGGCAGAGCCTTCTCATAGGCTAGGGCCCTGGGTAGAATAAAATAGAGAAAAAGGAGAAATCTTGCTAACACAGACATTCTCTTTCCTATTGTGGCTACTGTGAGAGGAGCCCAGCCCCAGTATGACCTCCGGGCCTGTGTGGGCTGAACCCTCTGAAACCCTCTGAAACCTTKAGCCGATGCTATCCCTCTGTCCCTTAGTTGTAACTGTCGGGTATGTTGTCACAGTGATGGAAAGGCTGCCCCATACAGCCTCAGCAAGGCTGCCACCCATCCACCCATTACTGAGATCCATGACAACCTCTTAGTGGTACTGACTCCCAGAAGTCACCTGGCTCCTCACAATGCTAGAGATGAGGAAGGAGGGAGCAGCTCTTGTTTCTATTTCTTCAGGAGCTGTGTAAATATAACTTTTGGATCAAGGCCACAGTCCTCTATTGTTGGGGTTGGTCTGTCGCTATGTATACAAGTGCTAAATTCTGAGCCCCACAATACGATTGTTGTCCAGACAAGGGCATCCTCTGGGTGTCGATGAGGCTGAGCACAGCAGCCTTTGTTGCATAAACCTTGCTCACCAATTTAAAGCTGTTGGTTAATAAAAGACTAGACTTGTGACTGGGTAGTAGAGAGAGAAAGGTGGGATCTGAGAATCTAGTGAGGAGTCTCAAGAGAGACCTTGGGGGAGAAGGAAGAAGACAGGGAGAGAACGTGGCTGCCACAAGATCAGAAGGATCATGAGCGCGTGGCCAGGGGACACCCTAACGACAAGCCGATGGAGCAAAAGCAGCCCAGGGGAGACTCAGACAGTGAGTAACAACGGACTTACGGTCTGGATACAGGGGAGAATAGCATAGAATCTGCCCAATCTAGGCTACAGGCTGTAAATGAAATACCAGGTTTCTGTGTCTTTTATATGGGCTAGCTAGAATAAATGCACAATTCTTTGCACTCTCCCTAAGACCTCTTCATTGGCTTCGGATGGTCTGCTTTCCTCCTCTGGCCTCCATCTTTGAGGCTGGCGTGTTTCCTCGCCAGTCCTCTCCTTCAACCACTAGGATTCCCAGGCTTCATGCTCCAGGCAACTCAGATCTCCTGCACCTTGCTGCCTGCCGCCTGCCTCCCGTTTCCTCTCCCCCTCCCTACCTTCCTCTTCTTCTTCTTCTTCTTCTTCTTCTTCTTCTTCTTCTTCTTCTTCTTCTTCTTCTTCTTCTTCTTCTTCTTCTTCTTCTCCTCCTCCTCCTNGCCTCCCCTTGGATATTCCTGAATTTTTACTTACTAAAATCTCTATTTCATCTGCACTTCCCCAGAACCAATTGGGGGCCACTCTGCATCCCCCCCTGCACTCCTCCCCAGGTATTACATGGCTGGTTCTCTGTCTTCCGTAGTTCTCATGCTTGCATCTTATTCCTCTCCTGGCATGGGGATTCTCCTCTTCCCTCATGCTCCTTGCCTGGGATCCTCGAAGTCCCGCCTCTGTCTCCCTGCCCAGCCATTGGCCTCTGCCAACTTTATTTACCAATCAGAACCAGCTGGGGGCAGGAACTGTCAACATCTCACACATAGATGKGCAAATTCTTGTGTAATATGGAAACCCAATTAACATAATATAAGTAATAAACTAAATCCACACCACATTGATCCTGTTGTATTTAAAAGGCCTTGGTGTCCTCWGTCCCCTCTACATCCTTGGGCTATTTAGTCTCAACTTCTTAGTCACTAAGCAGCAGTCYGTATGAGTCTCGTCTCATGAAGTGAGACTTAAGTCAAACCAGATATTGGTTGAATATGCCTACAATTTGATACCAYKATTTCACTAGCATATCTTTCAGAGAAGACCATTGCAGATAGCCAGGTTGATGTTTATTTCCTTTAGTAGTGTGGAGAGTATTTTTTAGTACCAAGGATTCTAGGGGTGAAGTTTCCACAGTGGCTGTACAATTTTGGACTCCCACCAGCAATGTTGACTGTTCCTCTTATTCCACATCCTTCATAGTATGAACKGTCACTCTTACAGGTGTAAGATGAAATCCCAACGTAGTTTTGACTTGCAGTTCCCTAATGACTAAGATGTTAAACATTTTTAGTGAGTTTTTCAGAAGCCAATTAAGTTTCCTCTTGAGTATTCTCTCTCTCTCTCTCTCTCTCTCTCTCTCTCTCTCTCTCTCTCTCTCTCTCTCTTTCTCTCTCTCTCTCTCTCCTTATTTTTTCTTGGATATTAGCCCCTATACTCTATGTGTTGATAAAAATCTTCCCATTCTGTAGGCAGCCACTTTGTTCAAATGACAGTTACCTTTGACATACAGAAAGAAGCTTTTCGGTATTTCAGGAAGTCCCGTTTACTAATTGTTCATCTTAGTGTTTGTGCTAATAATGTTCTGTTCATAAAGTCTTCCTGGGCCAACTAGTTCAAGGCTTTTGCTACCTTTCTCTTCTATCAGATTCAGTGTATCTGGTCTTCAGTCCTCTTGGAGTTGAATTTTGTGTATGACAATAAGTATGGATCTATTTGGATTCTACGGGCAGCCATCCAGTTTGATTCAAACTATTTGTTGAAGATGCTGTCTTTTTTTTTCAACATGTATTTCTGGCTTCTTTATCAAAAATTATGTGTTTATAATTATGTGTATTTATGTCTGGGTCTTCAGTTCGATTCTACTGATCAACATATTTGTTTTTATGTGAATATCATATTGTTTTTATTACTATAGTTCTGTAATTTGAGGTTGGAGATGGTGAGACTTCCTACAGTTATTTTATTTGGTATTGTTTTAAATATCCTGTGTGTGTGTGTGTGTGTGTGTGTGTGTGTGTGTGTGTGTTGGGGATTGCATTGAATCTGTAGATTGCTTTTGGTAGGATGGCCATTTCTATTTCATTAAACTTACTGATTTATAAATATGGGAGATCTTTCTACACTTTTATATCTTCTTCAGCTTCTTTAGAGTTACTCCAGTGTATTTTATTATTTCTGAGTCTGTTGTAAAAGGTTTTGTTTCCCTGATTCCTTTCTTCATCCATTTGTCATTTGTATATAAGGTGGCTCCTGATTTTCATGATAATTTTGTGTTATCCTACTTTGCTGAAAGTATTTATCACCTGTAGGAGTATTTTTGGTGGGAATTTTAAGGTCACTTATGTAAATTATCATATCATCTGCAAATGAAGATTGACTTCTTCCTTTCCAATTTGTATTCCCTTGATCTTCTCACTTGTCTTATTTCTCTAGCTAAGACTTAAAGTACTATATTGAAGGAAGAGAGTAAAAAACCTTGTCTCGTTCCTGCTTTTAGTGGAATTGTTTTGAGTTTGTCTCTAAGCTGATGTGCCTATGGGCTTGCTGTAAACTGGCTTTATTTGGTTTAGGCATGTCCCTTGTGTCCCCAATTTCTCCAGGACTTCTATCATGAAAGAGTGTTTGAGTCTGTTAAAGCAGCAGAGGCCTTTTTTTAGTATCTAATATCATGGTCGTGTCTTTTGCTCTTTCAGTCCATTTGACGAATGGATTATGTTTATTGATTTACATATGTTGAACCATCCGTGTGTCTCTGGATAAAGCCAATTTGATCAAGATGCATGACCTTTTTGATGTATCCTTAGATACAGTTTGCAAGTTTTTCTTCTTTTTCTTGAGAATCTTTGCATATATGTTCATAAGGGAAATTGATCTGTAATTCTTTTTCTTTATTGCGTATTTAAATGGTTTGATTWTGAGGGTAACTGTGGTCTTGTAAAATGAATTGAGCCAATGTTCCTTCTGTTTATATTTTGTGGAATAATTAGAGTAGTACTAGCATTTACTCTTCTTTGAAAGTCTGGTAGAATTCTGTAGTAAAACCATCTGTCCCTGAGTCTGTTTTGGTTAGGAGGCTTTTAATTACTACTTCTATTTCAGTAGGAGTTATAGGTCTGTTTAAATTGCTTATCTGATCTTGATTTATCTTTGATTAATGATATCTATCAAGAAAAATATATATTTATTTTGTATTTTCCAAATTAGTAGAGTACAGGTTTTTTTCTTTTAAGTATGTCCTTATGATTATCTGGATTTCCTTGAAATTTGTTATGTCCCCGTTTTCATTTCTAATTTTGTTACAATGTTTTCTTTCTCTGCCTTTTAGTTATTTTGGCTAGTTTGGCCTGTCGATCTTACTGATTTTCTTAAAGGTTCAACTCTTGGCTTCATTAACTCTTTGTAATTTTTTTTTGTTTCTGTTTTATTGATTTTAGTTCTGAGTTTGGTCATTTCTTGTCATCTCCTTATTTTGGATATAATTTCTTTTTTGCTCTTCATTTGCTCTAAAGCTTTCAGGTGTGTTGTTAGGCTAACTGTAGGCACTTAGAGCAGAGCTATGATCCTGCCTCCTAGACCTGCCCTCATTGTGTAAGTTAGGATATGCTTTGTATTCAGTTTCAATTCATAGTCTTTAATTTCTGCCTTGAGCCATTTTTCATCCAATAGCAAGTTGTTCAGTTTCCATGAGTTTGTAAGCCCTCTGTTGTTGGTATCAAGCTTTAATCCATGGTGGTCTGATAGGATGCTGGTGTTAATTTCAGTTTTCTTATATCTGTTGAAACTTGCTTCGTGTCTGATTTTGGAGAAATTTGCATGAGGTGTTGAGAAAAAGCTATATTCTTTTGCATTTGGGTGACATGTTCTATAAATATCTGTTAGATCCATTCGATTTATAACTTCTGTTAGTGCCAGTATTACTCTGCTTAGTTTTTGTTTGAATAACCTGTCCATTGGTAATAGCAGGATAAATCACCCACCATCAATGTGAGAGGATCAATGTATGATTTAAGCTGTTGTAGTATTTCTTTTTATAAGCTTGGGTACCTTTGTGTTTGCTGCATAATGCTAAGAACTGCAATATGTTCTTGGCAGATTTTTCTTTTGATGAATATGTAGTGTCTTTTCCTATCTCTTCTGATTAGTTTTGTTTTGAAGTTTGTTAGATATTAAAGAGGCTACACTAGCGTGAATCTTAAGTCCATTTTCTTGGAATAACTTTTTCCATTGTTTTACCTGTGGTAATATTAATCCTTGATGTTAAGATGTGGTTCTTGGTTGCAGCTGAAGGAGGGCTTCTGTTTTCACATCCATTCTATTATAATGTCTGTGTCTTTCTAATTGGTCAGTTGAAACCATCAATGCTAGGAGTTATTAATTAACAGTACTTATTGATTTTTGTTAGTGTTGTGCAATGTGTATGTTTTCCCCTCTTTGGGCTTGTTGGTCTGGGATTATTTATTCCTTTTGTTTTCTTGAGTGGAGTTGACCTTTAGGTTGAAGTTTTCCTTCTAGCACTTTGTGTAGAGTTGGGTTTATAGATTGATACTGTTCAAATTTGGTGTCATCATGGAATGTGTTTTTTTTTCTCCATCTACTGTGATTGGAAGTTTTGCAGGGTATAGTAATCTGGGCTGGCACCTATGGACTCTCAGAGTTTGTAAAAGATCTGTCTAGGTTCTTCTGCCTTTTAGAGTTTCCTTTGATAGGTCATTGTCATCTCCTCCTCCTTCTCCTCCTCCTTTCCCTTCCCCTCCCCCCTCTTCCTCTTCCTTTCCTTCCTCCTCCTCTTCCTCTTCTTCCCTTAGGTGACTGAACTTTATTGCATGACATTAAATGTTTGACTCCATGTTGACTTCCTGAAATAGACTGACAGAGTTCAAGAAATCATCTTCTTTTTCATTAGATGCAACCCCAGTGTTTAAGTCATAAAGAACACCTGTTGGTGGAGGGCTAAATGCAGCTAGAGCAGGTGCTATCTTTTAAACTAGGAAATTTAATGAAAGGTTTGGGTGGCAGAGATGAGCTTGATTTTGGCTTTAAAAGATGTGTGCCATACCAATGGATTAAGAAAGTAATGCCACAATACTTTGATACAGTACAGAAATACTTTGGTAGATCATTCAAGAGGCTTTTTAAATGTAGAAAACATAATAAACTCTGGGTTTGTTGGTTCCCTCCATGTTTATAGTCACACAATGAGCTTCCTTGATAGCATCTCCTATAGTGAGTTTAAGGATTCACCATGAGTGAATGCTCACCATAAACATTTAGCATTGTATCCTAGAAGCTGTACTTTAGAGTATGAGATGAAAGGTAGCTGTGTTGGGGTGAGAACTGGCACTAAAGTCTTTATCTTGTACAATTGCAATTAAAGAGCTGAAAAATCTAGCATATGGGAGCTGAGATCGGAAGATCATGAGTTCAATATCAGCCCGGCCTACTCAGGGATAGAAACCCTGTTTTGGAAGAACAAACACAAGCTGTTTCTTGTGCCTGATCAGAGGGGAGGTTGCTGCTGCAGACAGCAGTGACAACAGCGATCTGTTTTTGGAATTTTCTATCATTTCTCAGATCCCCTGTTGGACCAGGATGCAAGTTAAATTTGCTATATTAATGGGGAAAAAACGCAAAAAGGAGGTTAAGAATTGGAGATCTAGATGTGAAGATGAAGTCACATGTCCTCTGCTCTCCCAGAGCTTCTGTCAATGCCTCAGAGCCCCTGTCAGAATAAACAGAGCAGGGCACAGACACAGCCTCCTGAAAGGGCTACCTTCATCAGAGAAGAGAAATGTGACTTGTCCAGAGTGTGTATTTCTGTGTGAACCAAACCCACTGAATCAGAGGTCTGCACTTGTTTATCAGGGTCTGCACTTGTCCTTGCAATCTTACTCCCTTCACACAAGTCATGCAGACCAGGGTCTCACGCTTGCTAGGCAAGTATGCTACTCCTAAACTGCCCCAGCCCTTCACAGACATTTTTTAATCATGATTGTCTCATTACAAGAAAAAGAGTTGGTCCCTTGAGCCCTCACATCAAAGCATCCCAAGGATGTCTGTGCTTGGAAGACGTGATACTGCCCTTTGCGCTCTGGAATGCTATGTGGCCACAGGCTGCTGGATGATTACTTTTGCAGATGGGGAATTTTGACTTGAAGTTGAAAAGAGAGAAACCCAATGATGAGAGGCCGCAATAATTTCTCATAAGAGTCAGGATTCAACTTGACCTGGCTTGTGTTCATTAAACACGGTGCAAGACTCTTGGAGCCTTTGCTCTGTGCTGCGTGTCTGTAGTTTGTGAGGTCTCACAAAGTTTCTGCCCTGTGGAGTAGAGGCGGGACAGGCAGGAGGGACACACAGCACCTGTCCCCCAAATGTATTTTCCAAAGTCTTTCTTTCATGTGATGTGTGATGCATGCAGGCAGGTTACCCCCTAACAATTAGTGGAATGAGAAACATCATTTTCTTTCTATTTTTTTGAATTAACTTTCAGATTATCATATAAAGTAGTGGGTTTCATTTCACATATACATACCATTTTCTCCTCAATTGTTCTGTTGGCCACCCCCCACCCGTGGCCCCTGACCTACTTTTGACTGATTTTTTTTCTCCTTCAGAAATACCATTATTGATAGGTTTAAAAATATGTCCTTGCTGTCAGTGGTGCTGCACGCCTTTAATCTCAGCACTCAGGAGGCAGAGGCAGAGGCAGGTCACTCTCCGCCGTGTTTGAGGCCTGCCTGGTCTGCAGAGTGAGTTCCAAGACAGCCAGAGGGACCATGTCTCAAAAAGCCGAAAACCAAACCAAACCAAAAAAAGCAAGAAAGTTACCAGTCCACTGAGGGATTATTTATTATTTACTTAAAATGAACTTAAAATAACACTAGGCAGAGCTCACCAGGCTAAAATGTGAACCTTTCCCAGACGTACTGCTTTCCTGCTCTGGGAAGCTGCTTTCCTCCTCTTGTTTCTGGGAAGTCCACTGTGTGTGTGTGTGTGTGTGTGTGTGTGTGTGTGTGTGTGTGTGTAAGTGAGAGGTTGACTTCCAGTATCTTTTTTTTAATTACATAGTCAATTTATTATATAACTTTCAGAAAGTTCACTGCATATTGTTTTGAATAGATTTTTTAAAAAAAGATTTATTTATTATCATATGTATGTACACCATAGCTGTCTTCAGATATACCAGAAGAGGGTGTCAGATCTCATTACGGATGGTTGTGAGCCACCATGTGGTTGCTGGGGTTCGAACTCAGGACCTTCAGAAGAGCAGTCAGTGCTCTTAACTGCTGAGCCATCTCTCAAGTCCCGTTTTGAATAGATTTTAAGTGCAGAAATTTCCATTGTAATTAGAGTGTACTGCGGCTGATATTGTTAATTTATAAGCTCACAGGGACTCAACTAACCTTTGCTTCAGTTGATAGTAAACTTGAAGCAACTTTTTATAAATATGCATTTTGAAGTTTCTGCCCCTGAAACATTCAAAATTTATAGTGCACAGTTGCGTGAGATTGCAAAGACCATTAACATTATAAGGCTTGCACACTGCTGGGAACAAGTGAAAATTATTAGGATAGGACACAGGTTGTAAAGTCTAAATGAAAACTTTGTGTGTGTGTGTGTGTGTGTGTGTGTGTGTGTGTGTGTGTGTGAACTAATAGTGCATTCATTCCTTTAGACAAAGCCTAAAGGAAAACTAGCTGTTTCTATGAATAAAATATATTTTTGAAAGTTTAAAAACTCTTTAGGAAGGCTCCTAGCAGGTGTGTATCCATCTCTGCACCTGTCCAAGAGTTCTGGATTCATGAATTAAACACACACAAACACACACACATTCTCTCTCTCTCTCTCTCTCTCTCTCTCTCTCTCTCTCTCTCTCTCTCTCTCTCTCATTTCCAATTATGGATCCCAGCCTAACATGTGGGGTGCCATCTGATGTGGTAAATTGTTAAAGGTCCTCTGCCCAAGAGCTCTGGGTTCACAAATGAAACACACACACAACCTTTATGTTTACAAATGTCTTAGCTAGGTCGATGGCTGGGCCACTCCTGAGCCTCCACATGGCTAACACACTCCTCTCTGATATTCCTGAGTTAATACTTGCTAATTCTATATTTCATCTCTGCTACCCCAGACCCAGTCAGCGAAGTGGCCCCTCAGGCTGCTTTCCTGGATTCTTCCCCTGTTGTCGGCTCTCCCTCCTGCACCTTTTCCTGCGTGGGCGGTCTCCTTTGTCCTACTAATGCTGAATCCCTCTTCCTGTCCCTCCAATTCCTGACTAGGAATTCTAAAAGTCCCACCTCTATTCTCCTGCCCAGACACTGGCCACTGGCTCTTTATTGACCAGTCAAAAAAACAAGTGTTGGCAAGGACCTGCAGCTGACATGGGAATCAAATTCAGGTGATCAGGCTTGGTGGCAAGCAGGTCAACCTATTGAGTGATCTCATCAGTTCTTAAACAAAAAATTTTAAAATCACACGGATACTATTTTCCCATTAAAAATGTTTTGGCTTTGGAAAAGATTGTCCATATTTTATGATAGGAAGGAAAAATTGATCTTCATTAAAAGGAAGGCAAACCATCAACTATTCTATTATTGATAGTGGCTGGTTTCAGTATTTGAAATATGTTTTTGTTTTGGTTTGGTTTTGCTTCATTTTAATTTTGAGACAAGGCCTTGCTTATATAGGGTAATTTCAAGCTTGTCATCCTCCTGCCTAGAAGATGCTAGCTTGTAGCAGGTGTCTTAGCTGGCTGGTTTTGTGTGTCAACTTGACACAGACTGGAGTTATCACAGAGAAAGGAGCTTCAGTTGGGGAAGTGCTTCCATGATATCCAACCGTGGGGCATTTTCTCAATTAGTGATCAAGGCAGGAGGGCCCCTTGTGGGTGGCACCATTCTTGGGCTGATATTCTTGGGTTCTATAGGAGAGCAAGCTGAGCAAGCCAGAGGAAGCAAGTCARTAAGAAACATCCCTCCATGTCCTCTACATTAGCTTCTGCTTGAGTTCCAGTCCTGACTTCCTTTAGTGATGAACAGCAGCATGGAAGTGTAAGCTCAATAAACCCTTTCCTCCCCAACTTGCTTCTTGGTCATGATGTTTGTGCAGGAATAGAAACCCTGACTAAGACAAGCAGGTGTCCTGTTTTTCTGTATGTTACAATTTTTTTTCATCCCATGCCCCCTTCACAACATTTCCTGAGCCTTAGGTGGAGGAATTGTGTTTAATTTGTTCCAATGGGTGCTGGGCTCCCCATGGCCAGTCATTATCTGCATTTTAACCAGTTGTGGATCGCTGAAGTAGTCTTTGTCTGCTGCAAAAGAGAAGACTATTTGCTGAGGGGTGAGAGCTACACTCACATGTGGCTATAATAAGTATTTAGAGTACAGTTAGAACCTATATTGATTTAGGAACTTTTCAGTAGTAGATTTCCTCTTGCATCTATATCATCTTCAGGCAGGGTAGTTGGCTAGGTTGCAGTACCAGGCATGCAGTTCCTACATATTGAGTGGAATTCAGGTCCTATTAAAGAACTGTTGGTTATCTGCAAGATAAAGGTGCCACTATTGCACCCTTGGGAATGTCTGGTTGTGCTGGTCATTGTTGTGGATCGCAGGCATATGGGGGCTGAGTAGGACGATTGCTTCTTTCTCTCTTTTGGCAGCTTGCACAGCATCTTCTAGGGAGGAGTAGATGGAGTCCTGAGTGAATGTGTATTGTTGACATGAGCATGATCATGTCAAGGATGCCTCAAACCCATGGAGATGCGCAGCCTTCCCTAGGTGAGGCTCAGAGGGATGGCGAAGTCTCCTTCTCGTTCAAGTGTGAGCGTTTACATATGATAGAACAGTGTGTGTAAATCCCAACGACTTTAACTTCCTCTTTAAAGATGATTGCAGCATGAGAATGCTCTCCTACAGAGACCTCCTATTGATACTCCTATGATCCTACCTCATCCTCCTGCAGGTGGGCGTGGTAAGCTCACCGTAGTATGTGTCCCCGTGTGCTTCAGCAGAGAGAGCACAGCCCACCCGTTCCCAGCTGTTCTGTCCATATATCTGTTGTTTCTTTAGCATCTGTCATTTCTTTGTTTTCTGCATTGTTCCAGTCAGGTTTCCAGGACTGATATGCAGGACAGGGCGTTTTCTGATGCTCTGAGAACTAGTCCTTGTTTCTAAGTGTCCAGTGTAAAATAGGCTCAAGGAGATCTGCCAAGTCATGAAGCTCAGTGGGCCTGTCAGCATCCACCAGCACACAGCGACTAGGCAGGAGGAGGGGCCCAGGAGAGACCAGCCAAGCAGGCGACCCACCCTATCCTCTCCACTGCGCACTCATCATGACTTTCCTCAATTCCCTAAGAAAGCTGTGAAAGGTAAGGCCTGTAAGAGCTGCTCGTCAATATGGCTGGCTTAACGTACTCAGGTATTTAAGCAAATGCTTGGCAGAATTTGGTAAATGTTCCCGAAGTCTGGCTGTTGCTAGGGAGGGAAGGGATTTTTAAAGACATGACTCATTTAAATAGACTTTAAATAAAGCAGCGTGTCCTCTGTAACAGAAGTGGACCTAGTCTAATCAGCTGAAGGCCTTAAGAGAAAAAAGACAGATGCTCAAAGGAAGAGGGGATTTGCCTCCTGGTTGCCTTTAACTCTTGAGTTATGTACTCACTCTTCCTGGGATTGTCAGCCTGCCTTGCAGATATTAGATATACCAGTGTCCATAATTGCATCAGTCAATTTTTTGTTTCTCCCTCTTTCTCATATGTATAATATGTAATATATACACGTAGTATATTTATAAGAACACATTTGTCTTCTGGTGTTTGGTAGACTCCACTGCCTTGTGTATACTAGGCAAGGGCTCTACCAGTGAGCTACATTCCAGCGACAAACAAAGGAATTCTGTTGTGTGCACGTATATGTATACCGTGTACACTACACACATGTTGAAAACTGAAGTGGGAGAGACATTTTTCCTTGTGAGTGGAGGTTCAAGCAGCACATTTGTCCATCGGTTTGTGTGGGATTAATGTTCTGAGCTCATCAGCAGAAGTCTGGAAAGAGAAGAGAGTCAGAGGTAAGGAAATCTAGAAGGAATGACATCGGCGCCGTAGAGACATGGCCCAAGTCTGCTATGCTTTGGATTAGGCTAACCACCACCACTACCATCACGGAAGGTATATACAAAAACCAAGAAGGAAATATGACATGGCCAGGTGGTGTTAGCCATTTCTGTGATTGGCCACCATAGCTCTGACAAGACAAGCATATGGGTAAGATAAGCATGGTGACAGAGATGAAGGACACACAGGCCAGCATCATAGGCCACTTCTCAAAACAGATATAGTTAATGCTCTTTTTCAGTGGCAGAGGCCCAGAGCATTTCTTAAAAACAAAACAAAACAAAAACAAAAACACCAACAAGGCCGATTGCGACAGGCAGATTCTCTAAGCCTCTCTCTTTCTTTCCTGGAAGTGCCCATCATTTATTGTTACAGCAGTATTAGAGTAATTGCCTTTCCTGTCCACACAGCTTCTGTTAGCACTGCTCTGTGGTAGCTATGAGGGTGCCTGATCGGTAGACATCTATACGGCATGATGAATAATCAGAAACCTTTCGTAGCAAAGGAATCATGGGCTAGGCCTGGGATAAACGATGCAGTGGATCTGTTTCTTATACACCATCCTGAAGCTGCCGCCTGATATCTGCTTGAGCCCATACTCAGGGCATTGTTCTTTGAGTGGAATGCCAAAACCACTGGGTGCTCCTGAGGCTGTGTCTGTCTAACATGGACTCCTCCGATGAGCAATCTTTGCTCTCAAGCATCCCAACAGGATAGTGTCACTTATCAGGTCCACCGCAATCTAAGGCTGCTTTCTTTTTAGCCTTTTTTTTTTTTTTTACCTGTCTTAGCTTGTTTCTGTTGTTATATGAGAAAACCTGAGACTGAGTGGGTTAAAAAGAAAAGAAGCCAGAGCTAGGAAGATGGCTCAGAGGATAAAGCACTTGCCATAGAAGCCTGAAGACTGAGTTCAACCCCCAGAAATCACATGGAAGTAGAAGAGAAAAACACAAAGTTGTGTGCTGTGACTTCCATCTGTGTGTTGTAGGGCGTGTCTACCCCCAATAATGAATAGAATACAACATTTTAAAAGAGAAGAAAAGTATTGCACCTTGTTAGCGTCTTGCTGTAGGGACTCTGCAGATTCTTAAACCTCTTAGGGTAACAGATAGCAAGGCAGAGCAAGCAAGCCAGAGTCTGCTTCTAAAACAATGCTATTGCCTCCAGACCTTGTGAGTCGCTGGGCTCTGCCTTTACGTGACTCTACGTATAGATTAAGTTACCCATAAAGGCAGAGCCATGTAATCTATTCACTCCACAATGATCTTGTCCCGACCATCAGCAGTATAACCCCACCCCCTTGCCTTTGGTAAGTGTAACTGCACAGGGACCCTCAGACCTTTCCTTGCCCAGGTAGGCCTCATGCCTCCTCAAGTGTTATTCACAGTCACAGGCACATCCTCTCAGGAGAGACAGCCTTCTAGGCCAGCTTCACAACAGGCCTCCATAGAACTCAGGTGATGCTGGCCTCCTGCCCGCTACTTGGAGTGTGCTTAGCAGTGAAGGAGGGCAAATGGGGTGCAGTTAGCAGCTAGCAGGGCATGAAGACACTTGGGAATGTTTATGCCCATTCAGTCAGAATGGCTAAGATTAAAAACTCAGGAGACAGCAGGTCTTGGTGAGGATGTGGAGAAAGAGGAACACTCCTCCACTGCTGGTGGGATTGCAAGTTGGTACAACCNTGATTACTAGTCTAACATTCCCTGAAAAAAAGTAAGCCCAAGACGTCCACCAGTCTGGGATCACACAGGCCCAAATGGATTTCCAGGACAAGGAGCAAGCTGAAGACAAGAAAATCTGCCTGGTACCTTGGGCCTAGGTGGTAATGATCTTTAAGCACAAGGAGCCATTTAGGCATGCCTGGGCAAGGACCAGGCCTGGAGTCATGAGAGCAGGAGAGCTGGCTAGGCACTCAGGAGATCAGGCCCTGTACCCTACCTGGGAAGTACAGTAGATCTGAGCCTGGTTGCAGTCGAGCTGTCCCCAGAGACATGAGTGAAGGAGATTTGGCCCTGCAACTTGTCTGCCAGGCAGTGACATGGGTGATCCCTTGCCACCTACAGCAGGCAGGAGAGCTGTCCCTCCCCCTCACCTACTACAACACTCAGGACAGAGGACCCTGAACCTCACCTAGGCACTGTAGTAGAGCTGGCTCTGAATGGGAGAGGGAACTTTTCTGACCTGGGGAGTAACTTTTATGGTGCTATCAGGAACTAGTATGTTTTACAACTAGCCACAGCTGCCTTTGACCCCTGATTACCCTCCTTACATGATCCAAATGTGGGACCCACAAGGGTTTGGTTTTCACTTCTTTCCCAAGGTCTGGCACCAGCTGCACCTGGGAAGTGCTTAGCCTTTTATCAGTAAGAGTGCCAGCCTCTTCAGCCTCAGCCACAGAGGCAAGGGATGTGGTTGTTTGTCTATTCTCAAGTAGACATTGGTAGTTCCTGGAGGGGCCATTAGGGGTGCCTCTATGGAAATGGGCATAGCTATATTCTGGTGCCAGGCAGGGTCCTCTCTGAATGGCCTAGTTGGGGAGGAAGTCTCATGCTTGCAGCAAGAAGGAGCAGGGCAGGGAAAGGGGAAGGAACTTCTGCGAGAAGGTGCAGAGGCAAACTGCCTGTGCACCTCACTATGTGCTTAGTAATTGCTAAAATGTTTATATTGTCCCCATCTGTTGCAATATTTTGTAGTCATTAAGCTATTTATAAAGAGATAGTAATAACACATTATGTAAAATCAAATATGTAAACATTAATTGCCAAAAGTGGACCAGCGAACACTGAAAAGGAGTTTGCTGAAGTATTGTTACTGCTTGTCTTTGAAATTGTGTGATTGTGGGCAATATTTCTTCTTTGTTTTGTTTTTGTTTTGTTTTTCTAAACTTTATAAGATACTATTTTTAATTTTTTGCTTTTTTTTTACAGGAAGAAAAAGAACAAGGGATTAGTTTCCTCTCCTTTCTGACCTTCAGAAGGTGTCCACTAGAGTGATTGAGTTGCACGGCATGCATTGTAGGTGAATTTCTGGGAAGTGAGGAAGAGTGTCCTCAGAATCAGCTTACTAAATCTCTAGCATCTAGACAATTGGTAGATTTCATTGTTTTGTTTGTTTGTTTGTTTGTTTTTCTCCAACACCCAGAATACATTCTTTATTCTGAGTAAGGACTGGCCTTACACTGAGTGCTGCTGGCCAGACTCCCTCCACTCTTTCAAAGAGATCTTGAGTTTCAGTTCCCTGTGCATATCCATAATGCAAGACAAGAAATAAGTCACATTTCATCCTATCCCTCTGCCCTGCTCCTACTGAAACACAAATGCTTTGTCTCTCAAAAGTCCAAGGATCCCAAGATTGAAATCAACCGGCATGAAAGTGCCCACMTGTTGGGGCGGGATACAGACAAACTCAAGAAAGCACAAAGGCTGAAGCAATTTGCTATTTGAGAGTGGAGTCTACTGCAATCCCACATGATAACCTGAAGTTCCTTCCCTACAAAGCTGATATTCACCGCACACTATCCTCTCATCCTGAAGCTGAAGGCATACTTTGTACAGCTCACATTTCTGCAAATTGGTGTCTATTTGTAGCTATTTGGTTTATTATAACTGGTCCAGGGACAATTTAGAGCAGACTTTGGCAGGCTCTTATGATAACAATCTGCCCCATGGTGCTCCTTATGGAAGACCCCTCTTTGCCAGGAAGATGCATTAGCTGAGGGTGACTGAGTAAGAACACAATTAAGTTGTCAAAGATTCTGCCGGACCCTGCTGGGTCTGGGCACAGTAAATCTCAGGAATTCCTATTTCTTCTGTTGGTCACAGTGCCTGCCAAGTCAAGGGACCCTGGTTCCATGCTTTCTACATTTTGTGCTGGAAATCATCAGTGAATATATAGTTTACTTTGGAAGAAAACCAGGGTTTCAGTCCCCTGTTGGTGTTGTCTGTCTAGCTACTAATCCCTCATCCCTTCCAGGTTCATTTTACCCAAAGAGGATGTAGAAAGACATACAGAGCCAAACTAACACCAAGAAGTCCAGATCTGCCAGAATGGGCAGTATATGAGACCTGTCCTGTTACAACATGATTGTCTACCTAGGACAAAGCCTCCAGTACACTAACAGTATATTAGTGCTAAGATAAGCAGAAATGTGTCATTCATCTCCTTAGTATACATGTCCTTGAAGGTATAGAAGGTTACATATAAAATTTCCTGGGCCAGTAAATCATGTTTCTTTCTACCCTCACTCAGACTTTCCCACCAAAGTCCACTTTCCAGTTATAAGCATGGGAGGTTTCAGATTAAAACAAGAAATGGTGAGTGATTCCTATCCTTGATTTTGTCATCTTTCACAAATGCCCAATACTGATCTCCTGGCTCATCTAAACTTATAGAACATAATGTGATTTGGTTAAAAAGACACAAGCTTTAGACACACACTCACATAGCTACAAATTTGGCTCTGGCCTTCCCACAAAACCATATCTCTCTACTAGGCACAGTGTTGCTTTTTGAAATGTGGGCAAAATAAAATTGTATCTGTAAAGTATCTAATGATATCTAAATAGACAACTTTTCCTCCATCATATATGCAGTCATTTACAAAATCATCTGAGACTCTTCTCAAGGCTCATCTCCTTAAGAGTGATTTCCTGGCCAAAAAGTCTCTGGTACCTTAGTCATTCAAGAGCGCCTTACCTTTCCTCATAGAGTAGACAAGAAGGTATTCAGCTGACTTTGTGGTGGGACAGAGCTCCTAGATAGATTCACAAGCATACCATGGCTAAGAACAGGGGACAGTAGTACAGAATTGGCTTTGGCATGTAGCCATAATATCCCAGGCTACTGCTGGGCATCTAAATAGGGAAGGAGTTTCAATGTGTTAGATCATACTAGACCCTCCCATTCTAGACTCCTCAGAAGGTGCCCCAGGACTTCCCTGCAGACATACAACATGAGACAGTAAAAAACAAGATGTATCTATCTTGAAGGGGAGGATTGGAAATAGTTTAATCCAATTGCATGTGTCCAGCCAGAAACTGAATGCATAARTCTTGGGTGTGTGCCACAAAATACCTTCTGCCTATCTATAARCCACATCTGACAGCTATACTTAATGTCTGTTTAACATTCTTTGTTGTAAAAGATGAAAAGGCTATCCGTAGTCAACATAGACAATTATTGTTGTTCTTTGGAGAAACAAAAATGACAATTCAAAGCCTCATTAGTTATCTAAATATCTACTTATCTATAATTGTTTTTAATCTATAAATAGGTTAAAAATAAGTACCACCTCCCTCATAAAATCAAAATTAAAAAAAATTCTACATCCTGGATAAGGTGATTGATGTAAGTCATATAATACTATTAAAAAGATTGAATACACATATAACTCAGGAGATACATTTTGGAGCCTTAGAAAGATTGTTCACCTAGGGGATATGCAAGTTGTGCTTTACACCACTCCAAGAGGAACCATTCATTGTGTGGGAAACAGGTATCATTTGAGAAACAACTCTTCTGAATGAAACAGTACAATTTCTGATGGAAAAGAATGTTGCTTTCTTAGTTGTGCTCTGTCTTACAGCTATTTGCAAGGGCAGCATACATACATGAACACATGCCCTATTTCCATACAATCTACACTAAATAAAAAATTCCCCATGTAGGGAATATTTCATTTATAAAAGTGTTCATCACAGCATTATTCAAACACTGAAAATAACCTGAATGTCCAATAGGAAGGAAATGATTCAATCAATGGTACTGTTCACAATGGATATTTAGGAACAGCTTATAATAACACAGGGGAAAGCTTCTGCTATGTTATCATTATAATTTTATACTTAGGGATACAAAATTATGTATACAGCATGATTACTGCTATGCAAAGCAAACAAAAATATTTAAAAGCCATTCATAATGAAATTGTAGGATGGTAGTACTCTGAACATGGATTAGCAGCAGTTGTTTGGGGATATAAGATTACCAATGCTATTTCTGCCTCCTAATTTCCCACATTTTCCAAATATTTTAATGAGTATGTACTCATTTTATATTGAAACATCTACCAGTAATTATTAAAACAGAATAGTTAGACATCAGAAGTAGAATTAAAATCTTCTCAAAATCCATCAGTAAGGCATAAAGGAAGCTTGTTCCCTACCTAATGGAGAGGATTCAGTGTCTTGACACAGGAGTTCTTCCCACCACTAGCTTCAAGAATCCTTGTAGATGGCAAGAKCCACAGGGAAGCTCTGAAAAGGCAGTAAGAATCCTTCAGCCTAGAATTACTCATTCTGAATGTGCATCATTTTCTCAAAGGAAGTACAAGGTTTCCGTTACAGGAGGAAAAAAATTAAAAAAACAAAAACAAAAAGTAAAACTGAAAACAGACAAGTGACCCCCAATATTGCAAAAGACAAATAAATCAAAGTTGAGTAGAACCATTAGATATATTGTTTGTTTTCCTGTCTATAATTGTTTCCATTTTTTTTAGTATCAGAACTCATTTTCCCTCAAACGTTCTCCCTCTGACCATCCCTGTCTTAGTGAGACCAAGCACGTTCACATCAGAGCATGAGTATGCATGTCATCAGGCCAGGCTGATTCATATCAGGGTCAGAGCAAGCCTTGTAACCCAGCAAGCATTTTCCAGATCAAGCTTTGGGGATCTCCAGGGGGGGTTGAAAAGAAAATTTCTGCTGCCTGTGCATTGGCATAGCGAGTTATGTCGAACTTTTATAACCGTCTTGCCTAAATGTAGAAAACACCTGTCTGAGAAAAACCCAGAGGCAAACTATCTGAGGGAGGTCTAAAAAAATATCCACAGGCAACATAGAACACAGGAGAAAACTTGGTTTCCTCATAKTATTTGTGCTTTGATCATTTCTCTAATGATATTTTGGTATTTTGAGTCAGTTCCTTCCTGAGTCAATTCTACTCTTTGACTTTTTGCACTTTCCAAAACTATCAAATTCCACACTCACTTGTGTTTCACTTAAATTGATTTAGGTGGAGTCTATTTTACTCACAAAGTATTCTTGTCTATATGGAAATGAAGAAGGAGAAGAAGAAGAAGAAGAAGAAGAAGAAGAAGAAGAAGAAGAAGAAGAAGAAGAAGAAGAAGAAGAAGAAGAAGAAGA
>BDUI01000880.1:67770-83818 GCA_002335545.1 Apodemus speciosus
ACTTATGGCAGTAGCCACCTGGTTAAGAAAACAGGTAGTGTATGCTTAAGAAAACTGTGTGCAAGCATTACATTCTGTCGTCTCTTCCCTAGCGCTTCTGATGTCTGCCTGTTTCTTTCTACCATGCATGGGGATCATCAGCAGGTTGCTCCTGTTCCTGATAACTCTTCAGTTTTAGACTCTCTTCCTCAGCAGTCTTGTCAGCACACACCTCTAAGATGCCAGTCTGACAGTGTGAGTTCTTTGCTTAACATCCTCCAGCGGATTATCCCCTCACTGCCTTCAGTAGGAAGCCCAAACTCACCTGGTAAACTGCAGTCCTGCTTTCCTTTGTAGCCACTCCCACCGGTCCACACTGCAGTCCTCTGCAGACACTCCCACYGTCCACACTGCATCCCTGGTTCCCTCTGCAGACACTCCCACCACCCACACTGCAGTCCTCTGCAGACACTCCCACCGTCCACACTGCATCCCTGATTCCCTCTGCAGACACTCCCACTGTCCACACTGCATTCCTTTCAGTCATTCCCACTGTCCACACTGCATCCCTGATTCCCTCTGCARACTGTCCCACTGTCCACATTGCATCTCTGCTTCCCTCTGAGGCCACTCCCACCGTCTACACTGCATCCCTCTGCAGACACTCCCACCACCCACACTGCATCCCTCTGCAGACTGTCCCACTGTCCACACTGCATCCCTGATTCCCTCTGCAGACTGTCCCACTGTCCACATTGCATCTCTGCTTCCCTCTGAGGCCACTCCCACCATCTATACTGCATCCCTCTGCAGACACTCCCACCACCCACACTGCATCCCTCTGCAGACACTCCCACCACCCACACTGCATCCCTCTGCAGACACTCCCACCACCCACACTGCATCCCTCTGCAGACACTCCCATTATCTGCCCCATCCACACTCAAGGTATCCTAAGGCTTCTTGCACATTCATGCCCTTGCTGTGAAGTGGACAGATGTGCCCCTTGTCTTTTCCCTGTTAAAATCCGCTCATCTTTCTGTGGACTTCATCCTCTTGCCTCCACAGGACTGTTCCCCTGGGTGTGTCCACTCTATCTTGGCTCCTTGCTCTTTGTGAATGGTCTCATCTCACTCTTGTGGGGAGTGTGGAAACTCTAAGGACTACCAAGTCTACAATCACCACCTGGCTTCTCCTTTCCTTTGGCATGTCCATTCTATATCAAAGACAGATTCTCTGTGTATGCTGTGGATGATGTCATCTTGTACCTTCATTTCTATCCCCTGACTGCTATCTTTGTCACCCGTCCCTCTATACAGAATTGGTCCCAATAGCATGCAAATATTATCAATGCTTTTCTTGAATTCTCTTGAAGCTCTCCAGCCACACTTGTGTTTCCACAATTCTTGGAAGAGCTGTCTGTCTAGTCAAGCTACTCCACTCCACTTGCCTTAGTTGCTTTCTCCATAAATTAAAAGGGAAGACGGATTCACTCTCTTGGAGGATTAACACAGTACTTCCATCTGCTTGGTTTCAGAGCAGAGTCATGTGATATTCAATTCATGGAGGAGAATCGTCAGCTGGGGTCAAGTACATGGGATAACACCAGTTCTCATGAGATTCAGTCAATTCCTTTAAGAGAGAGAACTCACTCATTTCTACTTAATCTTTGGGAAAGGCTTTGACCTTCTTTGGGGGATTAATCATCTTAGAAGGTCTCACTGCCTTTCAATGATGCTACACTAGGACTATGGTTCTAGTACATGGACATTTAGCGAGAGACAGGGACATGATGAACTCTATTCCAAGCATAGACCTGCCTTATCCTTTCCCATCCCTGTTAGCCTTCTTTTCCATGGCTTTGGGGTCAGAGCCCTGTTTAGAGTCACCGGCTCATGACTGCCTCACTGGAGTTCTTTCTTTCCACAATGTCTTCACTGGCTCCTACCAATGGTCTCCCAGTCACAGTGTACTGTATTCTTGCAAGAGTTTTCTACATTTTCCATACTCTTAGTGGGTGGTCTTTGTGTGGCCTTGCCTTTAACTACTATTTATTTGCTGATGATTCAATTTCTAGTCTCAGTACAAAACCTTTCTCTCAACTTCATACCCACATATCCAGCTCCATCTTCTTCAACATCAACATCCCTATTGAGATGAAAGTTCCAGAATGAGCTCTTGATCCTTGCTTCAATTTACTGACCTTTTTTTTTCTTACATCAGTAGGTCTACCATGGATGGCTTCTTTGGCCTGTCTTTCCTTTTAACTTTCTGCTGTAACCAGTTTGTCAGGACTTCCTATGTAGTCCTGTGGGAATGCCACATTCACAAGCACCCGGGTGCTCGCTACAGAAATGAAAAGGACCAAATGTTACATTTTGGTCCTCCAAAATGTAACTCCAGTGCTTGGTGTGTTGGTACATACCTGTCATCCTAGCACCTGGAAGGGAAGGTAGGAAAATAGCTAATTCAAGGGCAACCTCATCTATATAGTAGATCTTGTCAATAAACTAACCAGTTGTCTACTTACCATTGCCTTTTCTTTTTTAAGTATGGTCTAAGCCGCCATCAGCTTTGATAGTGGTACTGTGGTTTCTGTGTGGGGCAGGGATGATACCTGCATAAACTCTTTAGGGCTCTGCATCAGTCCGCGTCTATGATCTCACATGACTTTTGCCTTCCTTAAGATCTTAGTCCTAGCACGTTCTCAGATTTCCTTATCCTGTAACCTGTGGACAGCCCGGGTGTGTCCGTTCACCTCTCTGGTATGAGTGTATGCTCCCATGACTGCCCCCAACACAGAGACTAGACTGTACAGATAAACACTGACTCTTGAATGGGTTCGCCTTTATTAGAGACTAGAGTAACTGGGATAAAGTGAGTGATATAGTTATGTGCACAGGTGAATCTGGTCTTYACTCCATCAGGTATGGTCAAGAGGGGAAGTGTCTTGGAGTAAGAGGAGGCTGAGGCAAGCCTTTCTCAGGAAAGGGAGCATTTGGACACATTCAGTGAATCCGAAGCATCACCTAGAAGCAAGAGCTTCGGCCCTCAGAGGAGCAAGGCGCTTCAGCGCGGAGACGGAAGCAACTGGTTTTAAGCTTGAGGAAATGCTCTTTATTCTTGTATTGATATTTCTAAATATCTAGCTTAAATTCATTTCTTTGGGGCCAGGCGTACAGGTAGGTAGCATTTGCTAACATGCGGGAGACCTTGAAGTCAATCCTTAGTACAACAGAAAACAAACAAAGGGAAATAAGGCCAAGGAAGCACAGGTATTACCTCCTGTAATAATTTTTGTTAAAGAAACTTAATAGTAGTTCTTTACACTAGCGAGCGCGTGCGCGCGCGCGCGCRCACACACACACACACACACAGACACACACCACAAATACTGTAACAGTCTGAGACGTTTCAATATGACTTTTTTCATCTGTTTCTAGAAGTCAGCTTAAAGTATGGAAGATGAAATTTTCCCAAACAACAACAACAAAAAAAGTGAAAGAGAAAAAAATGTAGAAGACAGGCAGGGTGGGGCGGGAGAGAGATATGTCAAAATGGTTTTAGTTTATGAGCTAAGTGGGTAGCAGGCAAAGGGCAGGCTGGAAGGAAAGGATTGGGGAGGAAAGAAAACTGGATATTTGTGTGTGATGTTCCGCTTGTAAAGTCAGTGGATATTTTTTACAGGTACCAGAGAGTTCTTCCCGAGGAGCCGCTAATGGGGACAGACTGCAGAGCAGCAATAGGAAAGATAAATGATTTTCTGGAGAGGAATTTTAGTGCGGTGTGGAAAAAAATGGAAAGAGAAAAAAAATTAAAGATTGAATGGAAAATGCAGCCAGGGGCCAAGCCATACCTCTGTCCTAATGAGCTCCCACACCAGGCAGCAGCAGCTCTCCCKGCTCGGATCCCTCCTTCTTTCCATGCCCCAAGGGCGCCTATCCTTTGGGAGAGCGCAGAAGTGCTTGGAAGCATTAAGAGATCACCCAGCAAGACTCTTTCCTCTCACTCTCCAATGTAAGCTCCAATGTGCTTTTTCACAGGGAGCTCCCTTCCCAGGTGCTTGGGAATGGGACATTCCCAGCTTTTGAAGTCATGAACTCACCCAAGCCTCGGAGGAAGCCACCTGAGCCACCAGCAGTGCCAGAGCCCAAGCTTGCTCAGCGGGCTTGGTGTGAGCAAAGAGACAGTTCAGCGGAAGCCTGAAGCCTGGAAGCACGAGTGCCGGTTCACTGGAGTGGCTGGCTGCCTTCTTGGACTGAAGTCAGAATGAATCCAATAATAACTGAGAGGAGATGGCACTTCCTCCTAGTGCAAGGGATGCACCTCGCTCGCTAGCGTTTTACTAATGGGCACTTAAAGAGTCTATAGGCAATCCAGGCTGGGGGTGCAGGTGCAGAGGAGCAGGGCTTTGTTGTCCTTGCCTGTTTGTATCAAAACTGTGATTTCTAAGACAGTTTAACATTTATAGGTGATGTTAAATTTGTTTTTTATTTTATATGTACGGATGTTTTGCCTGCATGTATGTCTTGGCACCGTGTGCATGCTGAGTCCTTTCAGGCCAGAAGAGAATAAATACCAGGAGCTCTAGAACCAGAGTTAAGGGCAGTTGTTAGCACTCTGTGGGGGCTGGGAATAGAAGCCTGTTCCTCTGCAAGAGCAGCAAGTGCTCTTAGCATCTGAGCCATTTCTCAAGCACCTAAGATTCATTTTTTTTGTTTTGTTTTGTTTTTCGAGACAGGGTTTTTCTGTGTAGTCCTGGCTGTCCTGGAACTCACTCTGTAGACCAGGCTGGCCTTGAACTCAGAAATCCGCCTGCCTCTGCCCCCCAAGTGCTGGGATTACAGGTGTGCGCCACCACGCCCGGTTCTAAGATTCATTTTTAACTTTTATTTTTGTGCATGTGTCTCCGAGTGTGTTTGTGTATGCACATGTGTATGTGCAAGGATCCTCAGAGGCCAGAAGAATGTGCTGGATCCACTGGGCCTAGAGATACTGGTGAGTGTGAGCCACTGACAGGGGTGCTGAGCCAAACTCAGGTCCTCCAGAACAGCAGGAAATACCCTTAACCCCTGAGTCAGCTTTTAGTGTTCTTCTGGCCTCCACGGGCACCAGTCACAAAGGTGGTGTATACACATATGTGCAGTACACACACACACACACACACACACACACACACAGTGGTTAGGGCTGAAGAGATGGCTCAGCAGTTAGTACTGACTACTCTTCCAGAGGTCCTAAGTTCAATTCCCAGCAACCACATGGTGGCTCACAACCATCTGTAATGAGATCCAGTGCCCTCTACTGGTGTGTGTCTGAAGATAGCTATAGTGTATTCATATAAATACAAATAAATATTTCTTTTTTTTAAAAAGGTAGTGGTCAGAGTTATATCAGGGGAGAGATAGCAATAGAAATTGGATCCAAGCTAAATTTTTGGCAATTTGTGTTTTAAAAAGGGGGGTGGGTTGAGAAATAGAAAGTCTTCAATGAAAGACTCAATAGAAAGTCTTCTTTAATTCTAAATAGACTTAAATATTTTCCCCATGATCCACCTGCAGTTAGGAGCTCTTCCACAGCTCCCTGTAACTTTGGACTTCTGTATGTGCACGAATTCCTGGCAGACAGGACATCATATGCTATGACAAATATTCAGTGGGTATGTAATAAGATGGAAAATGAACTAATAAATGTGCCTAAAGGTTAAAAGAATTGCTGAAAAACAATGGAAACTACCTTTGCTTTCAAGTCTATTGTGAAGCAAGATTTGAGTAGTTGTCATGTCAAGCTTGTTGCAATATTCCTTAGACAGCAATTAAATACAAATGTTTGTTTGTTTTTTTCCCAGCTGGCCTTCGTGGAGGAGGAGATGGGGCGGCTGTAGGTCTGTGAGTCTAGCTGCCAGCCTTGGCCATCCTTGGGAGTTCTTTTTCCATAGGAAAGTGAAGCACCTTTCTTTATCTTCCTCGAGTGCTTTTGGTAACTGTCCACATGCTGCTGCCACTGTCCATCTGCTGGATTAGGTCACTATGGTGATTTTAGGACATGGTCGGGCAAGGAGGAGCAATGATAAAATGGAGTGAGCGCTCAGCCCATGTTGGGAAACCGGTTTTACGATTTTGTGATGCTCTTGCTTCATGCTCAGGATCACAGGTTTGTGCTGCTGTGGTCAGTTTTGCAAGTGCTCATTCCTGTCATCATTGTCTTCTTTTATTATCTTCCAGGTCTGTCTTAGTCAGGGTTTCTATTTCTATGCAAACATCATAAACAAGAAGCAAGTCGGGGAGGAAAGGGTTTATTGAGCTTAAACTTCCATTAAAGGAAGTCAGGACTGGAACTCAAGCAGGTCAGGAAGCAGGAGCTGATGCAGGGGCCATGGAGAGATGTTTCTTACTGGCTTGCTTCCCCGGGCTTGCTCAGCCTGTCCTCTTATAGAACCCAAGACTACGAGCCCAGGATGGCACCACCCACAAGGGGCCCTCTCCACTTAATTGAGATAATGCCCCACAGCTGGGTCTCACGGAAGCACTTCCCCAACTGAAGCTCCTTTCTCTGAGATAACTCCAGCCTGTGTTGACACACAAAACCAGCCAGTACAGGGTCCCTTCTCTTTTTGTTACATTTATTGCATGCCTGTGCATGTGCTTCGATGTACACATGGAAGTCAGAGGAGACTTCCTGGAGTTGGTTCTCTCGTTCCGTCTTGGGAGTGCTGGGGATTGAACTTGGGCTGTCAGGCTTGGTGGCAGCCACCTTTATCTGCTAGTCCATCTCACCGGCACCATTTGACTCTTTAATTGGGGTACTAGGGATTGAACCCAGGGCCTTGGGCATGCTAGGTAATTTCTCTATCACTAAGCTACACCTCAGCTCTTAACTGTGGAGTTGAAGGGAGCCGAGGCGTTCTGCTCTCCCTCCCCTCTGCATTCACCCTGCTTTCCTCTCTCCCTTTGTGTTCTGTTTTCCTGTTTGAGAGTGTCACATGCCTTACATGCTTTCTCCAAAGAAGGCTGAGCCCATGTCATGTCTCTTCATGACATGTATGAATGTCCCTTGAAGAGGTGACCACAAGTGACACACAGGACCTGATAAGTGTGGACTCTGTGTTCTTCTGCAAAGACTAAAGCTTCTGCAGCAGGGCTCGGCCTCGACGCTGGGCCCTTTGGTGGCATCTTTGTGTCTATGACTCTCTCAGCCTCAGACTGCCTTTCCATGTCAGGTCTCAGCATGGGGGAGGATTCACACTACACTTTTCCCTTCACCTATAACTTGCTTTCCAAGCTTCTAGAGCAATGGTTCTCAATCTCCTTAACACTGTGACCTCTAATACAGTTCTTCATGTTAGTGATCCCTGACCATAAATTTTTGTTACTAGTATGTAATTCTAATTTTTCTCCTCTTTTTTTTTAATTGGACATTTTATTTATTTACATTTCAAATGTTATCCCCTTTCCCAGTTTCCCCCTCCCAGAAACGCCCTATCCCATCTCCCCTCTCTCTGCTTCAATGAGGATGCTCCCCCACCAACCCACCCACTCCTACCTCCACATCCTGGCATTTCCCTACACTGGGGCATCAAGCCTTCTCAGGACAAAGGGCCTCTCCTCGAATTGATGTCCAACAAGACCATCCTCTGCTACATATGCAGCTGGAGTCATGGGTCCCTCCATGTTTACTCTTTAGTTGGTGGTTTAGTCCATGGAAGCTCTGGGGGGTGGGGGATGGTTGGTTCATGTTGTTGTTCTTCCTATTGGGTGCAAACACCTTCAGCTCCTTCAGTCTGTCCTCTATCTCCACCACTGGGAACCTGTGCTCAGTCCAAAGGTTGGCTGAGAGAATCTGTGTTTGTCAGGCTCTGGCAGAGCCTCAGGAAACAGCTATATCAGGCTCCTGCCATCAAGCACTTGTTGGCATCCACAATAGTGTCTGGGTTTGGTAACTGTATATGGGATGGATCCCCAGGTGGGGCAGTTTCTGGATGGCCTTTCCTTTAGGCCCTGCTCCACACTTTCTCTGTATCTCCTCCCATGGGTATTATGAACCCCACTCTAAGAAGGACCACACTTGGTCTTCCTTCTTCTTGAGATTCATGTGGTCTGTGAATTGTATCTTGGGTATTCCAAGCTTCTGGCCTAATATCCACTTATCAGTTAGTGCATACAATGTGCGTTCTTTTGTGATTGGGTTACTTCACTTGGGATGATATTTTCTAGTTCCATCTATTTTTGCCTAATTTTGTTGATGATATTTACTTGTCCTTTAAGTTGGGAATCTTCACTTTCTTCTATACCTGTTATCCTTAGGTTTGATCTTCTCATTATGTCCTGGATTTCCTGGATGTTTTGGGCTAGGAACATTTTACATTTTGCATTTTGGCTGTTGTGTCAATGTTTTCTATGTTATATTCTGCACCTGAGATTCTCTTCTTTCTCTTGTATTTTGTTGGTGATGACTCCTGCTCTCTTTTCTAGGTTTTCTATCTCCAGGTTTATGTCCCTTTGTGATTTCTTTATTGCTTCTACTTCCATTTTTAGATTGTAGGTTGCTTTGTTTAATTCTTACACCTGTTTAGTTATATTTTCCTGTAATTCTTTTACAGGATTTTTGTGTTTCCTCTTTAAGTGCTTCTAGCTGTTTACCTGTGTTCTCCTGTATTACTTTAAGGGAGTTATTTATGACCTAACTCAAAGACCTCTATTATCATCAGGAGATGTGATTTTAAATTCAAGTCTTGCTTTTTGTGTGTGTTAGGGTATCCAGGGCTTGCTGTGGTGGGAGAACTGGGTTCTGATGATGCCAGGTAGCCTTGGTTTCTGTTGCTTAGGTTCTTGTGCTTGCCTCTTGTCAGCTGATTACCTCTGGTATTAGTTGGTTTTGTTGTCTCTGACTGGAGCTTGTCCTTCCTGTGGGCCTGTGAGCCTGTGATCTTAGGTATGTTAGCACTCCTAGGGAGACCAGCTTTCTCTTGGGTGGGATTTGGATGCTGAGGGTTTTGGGACAATCTTAGCTTCAGGGTGCAGATGGAGACATGAAAGATCTTGTCCCCAGTTGTTCCGCTATTCCTGTGCCCTGTGTACTCCTGGTGGGTCCCTCTTTGGACAGTTATTGGAGTAAAAGTGGTGATCTCACCTCTGGGCTTAAGAGTGAAAACACTCCTGGGAGACCAGCTCTCTCCTGACCCTATTTGGGTGCAGAGGGTTGTGGGAGAGCCTTAGCACCAGTGTGCATATGGAGACCTGAAAGTTCCTGTCCCCAGCTGCTCTGCTGTTCCTATACCAATTTTTCTGCTCTCATTGCAATGCAAATATCTGTGTTTTCTGGTGGTCTTGGTGACCCTTCTGAAAAGATCATCAAACCTTCCAAAGGCCCCCATGTTTAGAACTACTGCCGTAGAGGCTCACTGCCTGTCACAGCAGCTGTAGAGAGTCTCCATTCTCTAGCTTTCTGCCCTGACAAGTTTTCTGGGAGTCATTCACAGTGATTCCTCCTGAGGTCTCAGGTCGGATACAAGGAATAATGGGAACTTGTGTATCTCACCGACTTTGTCTATCACAGCCAGAGTGTCACTCACACGAATCTGCTGGGACATACATCTGGACTATGCCAAGGCCTCCAAGGAGGAAGAATAGGGTACACTTGCGGTAGGCTCTTCAGTCTTGTCTTGAGTCTTTGGCTCCATTAAGTCCAGGCTAAACAATTAAACTGGAGTTCAACAGATGCTATGGGGCAATGAAAAGACATAAATCTAAAGTGGAAATGAAATTAAATAATCTGGTTTATGAAATCGTGTTATTTCATTTTAAGATTGACAACGTAACATGCTTGGCTTCCAAAAAAGGTTTTCTGTCACTGTCATGGGACAGTGGGCACTGTTTTCATTGGTTTTGTTAAGACAGGACCTTGATTTATGGCCCAGGCTGACCTTGAAGGTATGGCCCTCCTGAGTCTACCTCTGTAGCAATGTAGTAGACATCTATCTGTGCTCTGATTCCTGGGAGGACCCACAGTCTTCCCAGGGAAGCTTGTGAAAGAGTGACACAGGTAGAGTGGCACCCGTTCACTTCCTTTCTTGAAGCATGTTCAGGGCTCTGCATCGTTCCCCAAAGATCTCTCCCCTTCCCCGCTACCGAGATGCCTTTAACTTCAGATTCCTACATAACAGCGCTGGCAGTACACACAAGGGTGGGTGGGTCATTACGTTGTCGAATGGTGCATATGTCAAAGGCTAGGGCTGGATTTTGAAATAGAAACCAGGAAATGGGGAAATTGCATGGACTTCATCTCACCCACAAGCCAGTTTATGCTCCTCTTGTATTTTAGACTGATATAATTTTGTAACTACAACTTTCCAAGTGTCTCAATCAACAGTTGAGCCTGTTTCCCAGTTGAATTGTGTCTTGATACATTATGAAAATAGGGTACTCGGCAGTGCCCTCACAATGACAGAGAATGGCCAGCTTCTCTCCTTTGACCTGAGAAATGTGAGGGAGTTCTGTTCCCAAGATTTGTTTTTAGCTGGCTTCAAGATAATAAGAATATACTTCAAAACATTAGGCTGTTTCTACTTCACTGATCAAAAGAGAAAGGAGGCTGTTTTAGATGTCTAATCTGGTTTATAGCGCTGGTGCAGATCTGTGGTGGCTGCTTGTTTTACATCCTCAGTTAACACATCCAGAAACTGAAAGGGCCTGATGTGTAAAAATGCAACCTGCATAAGCTCCCAAGTTGTAGTGAATCTGACACCAAAACAGAGTGTAGCAAAAACAAGAACAACTTTTGRTTAAGCCAGAAATGTTTGAAAGATGGGGAGTCGCTGTGGGACCGCAGTGGAGAGTRGTCAGACAGAAGCATCAAGTGTCTCTATTGTAAAGGCAAAGCTCCAGTTTATGGGAGACTTTGAACACAGTTGGGGTAATAGGTTCATTATTCTCAATAATACCTGCTTCTAACCATGAAACAATGCTAAAACGCTTGAGGTCTTTGGAGGTATGAATGAATAAATGTTGTCTTTCTACGAAATTCTTAGGGACATGCTTCATTTTTCCCCATTAAAAAACACAGCTATTTCTTAAATGCGGTAAATTTCAAATGTGTTTCTATAGAAGCAAGTGAGTATTATATGGTAATGCCTAACACTCAACTTTAAGAACTAGTGTTCCCGCCACACATTGAAACACGGTGCTGGAGATCCATAATCAAACGGTAGGATGCACAGTTGAACCATGCAGTGCGTGACTATTAAAAAACAATCCATGCTACTGCCGCCTTGGCACTGGTCGGCAGCCTCGGTCTGTTCCCAGCCCAGTATGCAACCCAGGACCGAGACAGTGTGTTTCCCCCAGCCAATGCTTTAACCAATGCTTATCTGCCTCTCCAGAGCTTTGAGATAGCTCTCTTGGTACCCACAGGCAGCTGGGTGTGCTGTCTCCAGCCCGTGCTCCGCTGTAGTTACCTTCCCCTGGAGCTCAGTCCTTGCCCAATCTTCCCATCCCAAAGCCTGACCGAATTCTGCCTCGGCTATGTTCTTTCCCTCTGGCCTACCCGAGTTGTTGGGAAATGGCAAACACGGGACAATCTTAGTTTAGAATCGACAGGCAACACAACCGCTGGGCACAGAATCTATCATCCTAAACTCACCAACTATTCTAAGTTAGAAATCTTCCGGTGGCAGATTCTGGTGGATTCCTCCACCAGACCTAACAGTCCCCAGGATACATTTTCCCTGCTTTTGCTCTCCTCACAGTCCAAAACGAAGTGCCCTCCTCCTGTGTTCCCTCTTCTTCTCTCCCACCTGGAAGGCCCGCCTCCCCTTTGCCCAGTAATTGGCTTCTTGTCATCTGTATTATCCAATCAATTAGGGGAGAATTCTGCTACGGAACCACACTGGTGGCGCTCAGAGGTGCTCAGGCCAGGTGTGCACAGTAAGCCTTGCTTTAGCACGCAGAATGTATTGGAAGAAAGTGATCCTTAAAGATTGCTTCAAAAGATAATGAGAAGACTAGTTGGTGTAAAAATCTGGCGAGAAGTATTTGCAGTGGTTTGGTGTAAGGCAGAAAACAACATCACCCTGGGTTTAACTTGATTTTCCTTGAAAAGCACCAGTGGACCCAAGTAAGAATGGTGCTCATAATAGCAATGACACACTGGCATGAGAAAGATATTTGAGAATGAGCTTGAAATAAAGAATTCCCTGGCAGTCTTAATGATTGGAGACATGAGTTTATTCAAAACCCACCTCAGATCAATATAGAGAGAACTAGAATCTGAAATGGCAGACATTCCAACTTTAAAATTTTCTTTACATAGGTTTTTATAAGAAATTAGCTTAGCACAGTATAAAATAATAGACTAGTTAATAGGATGTTATATCAGAACAATACAGGTGACACCATTTTTAATAATTCTAAAAGAATGGTTATACAAAATAGTTTATCCTGCATAAATTCCTGTGGAGTTTGCAGAGCGAGTACACACCTCTTTTTTAGAGTAGAGTGGAAGCCAAAGATTGGAAATTTCCTGTCAATGGATAGGTACTCGCAATGTTTTGGAGATTAGAAAGGACAACATTTTGGAGATTAGAAAGGGCACGTCTGGTCCGAGGTGGCTCTGGAATGAGACCTACACTTGTTGGCCTGCAGGTTGGAGATATAGATTGGCAGAGGAGCAGAACACAGCATGTGTTAGAGCTAAGGTCTCCCTTCAGCACCAATAAGGAAAAAAAACCCAATTACTTAGTTCCATGTCATGAGAACATACATTGTTACTACTCATTAACGTAAGTCTTAATTTCTTCATATTATGTGGTGTGTTCCAGGGAGAAAGGGCAGCCACTGATGATGGTCAAAACCAAGTTGAAAGATCTGGCCTCTTTGCAGACTCAAACCGAAAGAGCCAACTTTTGCCAAAGCTTTTCTGGGGACATGGAATCCTGGCATTGTTTTCAGGAGTCGACTTCGTTCCTTATCCTGGCTCCTTCTTGAAGTATTGCCTCTAGAGAGTCTTCAGCACACTGCCTCCCACATGACTGTTTCTCGGCAAATCCAACTTGCAACAGAGTTGATCGTACATCACTGAAAAGACCCTTCCAAAGAAATATGCCAACATAAGAGCAGCCCCTTCAGTCCAGTATAACTAATACATTGTAGATGCCAAGTGCTCAGACAGAAATTCCAAATCCATATGAAAGTAAGCTTTGCCTTGAAGTTTCTCCTTGAGTCTTTGTTTCCTTGGTTAGCTGATTAGTTGGTTTGGTTTGCTGGCCTGGTCTAAATTAAATATATAAAGACAAAAATCCTCAAAAGTGAATCTTCTAAGTAAAAGTATCTTCCTTCAGATTTTCTCTAAAATAAAATTTATGTGTTTAAAAAACTTTATGTGTGTGTGCATGTGGTGTGTGTGTGTGTGTGTGTGTGTGTGTGTGTGTGTGCACTTGGAGACTAGAGGTATTGGAATGCCTTGGAGCTGGAGTTACAGGTAATTGTGAGCTGTTCAGTGTGGGGACTGACGCAGGTCCTTTGCAAGAACAAGGAGTGTTCTGAACTACTGACCCGTCTGTCCAGCTCCGGATCCTTCATCTCACTCTACAGGTTGTAGGTACCACAGTGGGGGTTGTCTGTGGAGCTGCTTGATCATCTGACTGGATGAATAGCCAGGCACCAAAATTTGGCAGATTCTTTTTCTCAGTGTTTCCAAGGAGTGGGCGGAATGGAGAACCAGAGTGCGAAAAAATAAGATGATGGTGAACATTCAAATTAGAGCAAGAAATGAGAGAGAGAAACAAGACAAAACAAAGCAGGAAGAATAACACAGTTGAAGCCAAACACGGCAAGCGCTCAGGAAAGAAGTTCCTCGGCTGTGCAAAGCAGTGTCAGTGCAGTGAGGGATACAGTGGACCGCTCTTTTCATCAGKGCAAATGAAGGTCACTGCTGACCTTGACAGGGGCCATGGGGAGGGAGGACAAGGAAAGTCAAACTGAGTTGGCAGTGATTAAAGGCATGCACTACACCTGGCTTATTATTATTTTTAAGATGCCAGTCACAATATATTTGTATTGATGGAACTGATCCAGTAGAGGATGGAGAAAATGAAGAAATGAAGGATGGATAGAGGGCAGTTGAAGGAGAAAGGCTTTACTGTGAGGAGAAGGTCCTCATTAGACCATGTGAAGGGCTCAGAGAGAAGGGCAGCTCACCTGCTGAGATGAGCAGAGAAACAACAAGGAATCAGACTGAGCAGAGCTGTAGGGGGTCCCCACTACAGCAAGACTTCCTGTTGCCCTTGAGTAGAGGATGGAAGGACCTGGAGGGTTTAAAACACAGAACATTTAAAATAGTTGTAGGGCTGTTAGGCTTAAAAAGCAACCAATAAGCCATTACTGCTTCTTTCATGTCTTCCAGGTTCTTTGGGTACAGAGTGGTTTGTATAGGCAAGGGATTCAGTGAAAACCAGGTTATTGGTTTTGTTTGTATAGAATCTCTTATAAGCATTGTCTATCAATAAAAAGCCAATGGCCAATGAGCTGAAGCAGGAAATAGGAGGCGGGACACTGGCAGGGAGAAAGAGGATTCTGGGAAATAGTGAGAGTATAAGAGGGAGATTCAAGGGAGCTGAGAGGAGATGGCCATAAACCAGCAAATAGCTGAACTCAGGAGAGAAGGAGATTTGAACAAGATTCCGAGAGAGAGACACTGAAGAGACACAGAAGATGAAGCGGGCTGGGACTGAAGGGTAGGTCATTAACAGGGCGGTAGACATTGAGTAGTTTGAATGAGTTAAATAAGTTACGAGCTAGTCAGGGAATGAGACAAAGCTTATGGTCTATGTATTTATTAATAAATAATTGGTCTCAGAGTTGTTATTGTTGGGAACTAAGTGATCTGCATGAGAAAAGAATTCATATTTTTATTACATGTTTGATTTGTTTTGGTTTCCCTGGTTGAGTATAATGACGAGAAAAATAAGAAAAGGAAGCTGAGGGCACATAAAAGATCTGTGCGACAAGATCTTGTACACAAGCTTAAGAAGCCTGGGGACTCCTGGGAGAGCTGCGCACCCAAGCTTCCACCCAGTCAGCTTTGCACGTCTTCGATACTTTAGCATCACTTTTGCATCTGGGGCAGGTGAGAACTGTGACTCCAATCTCCGGGGAGCATCCCGTGACCCTCCTGYCTCCCTCCAAGAGGGAATGTTAACAGCCCCATTAAGATAGATCTAGTTATCTGCTGCATGGTTCTGTTTATTTCGTTGCCATGACTGTAAGCCAAGGTCTTCAGAAGGTCACCACAGTTGCTTGCCTCGTGCTGGAGATGTTGCCCGGAGAAAACTACATCAGACATTCCAAGGGCAGGCAGTGCTTGCTTGGGCACACTCAGTTCAGCCTTGGTGCTGCTGTTTCATTCCCAAGCTGCCTTTCTGACCTTGCTCAGTGTACTCAGCCTCAGTTGCAGGAATGTTACAGGGCTTTTGGTCCTCTGACATTCTATGTTCCTTGCCCAGGCTTCTGTGGTGGACCAGAAGGTAGCACTAATCCAGTCTAGGGGTGTACGGCTGCTTGGCAGGGTAGTCCTTCAGYGCCCACCATCTACTGTTTGCTGTAATAGTAAAAATGTTCTATAACTTGAACCCAGCCTTACTTTGAGAATCATACTTTTTTGTATGTCGAGATCTTTCTATAGAAAATAACTTGGCGGATGAAGTCACTGATAGTCCCTGAGCACTGTGTCCCCAAAGTAAGGAATCCAGAATTAGTGGGAGAGCATTTACAGTGGGTACTCGCGCTACAGAGGATGACAGCCTGTCGCCCTCCTGTCAACCTTGGGGAAATTATGAAATCCTTGAACAAACTCCTGTAGCTTAAGGCTCTGTGTAAGCTGTAAAAGGCACACTCAGCGAGTGATACTTTTCAGGAAGATTAAAGAACCTTCAAGTGCAAGTGACAGCGTAGGCTGACAAATGATTTTTGACYCAGTGCTCTGTCTGTCTTCAGAAAGCCTCACTGAGGCTATAAGCCAACAGCCAGACAACAAARCTCTCTGWCTACATTTCCTAAGAAAAAAAAWAAWYCCCMWT
>BDUI01000881.1:40774-53165 GCA_002335545.1 Apodemus speciosus
CACCAATAGCTTATGCCCTGAGATCAAGAATAGACAAATGGGACCTTATTAAACTACAGAGTTTCTGTAAGGCAAAAGACACTGTTAAAAGGACAAATCGGCAACCTACAAATTGGGAAAAGATCTTCACCAACCCCACATCAGACAGAGGGCTAATATCCAATGTATGATCTAGTAATTATTAACTGGGTTCTGTGTAAGTCTGTTTTGGAACATTGTGTTATTTCTTCTGCCTGAAATAATCTATTCCAAAAAGAGCTTCACTTTGGCCCAGTTTTGGAGGCTATAGTCCAGGGCTGACTAATCCTGCTGCTTTGGACTTATGGTGGTAAATCTGGTGGGAGAATGCCACAGAGTAAAGGTACTTTTGTCATAGTTGTGGTTATAGGGAGGAGGGAGGGTGGGAAGGATAAGGAGAAACTGGGTTCCTACTATTCTGAGGACCTCCCCAAAACTTCCCACTAGGCTCCACTGCTGCAGCCAAGGGCCATGTCTGTGTCCATGTCTGGGGTCTGTGTTGATGCCTGTGTTAACTACCAAAAACCACACGGATGTCTGTGGTCTATGCTGCATCCTGAAGCCATACTGATGTCCCAGGGCTGTGCTGCTGCTGGGGGCCATACTGATGAGAGTGAGTATCCTGCACTGCCACCTCAGGCCATGTTGATGTCTGTGGTCTGGCCTGCCTCTGAGGGCCTTGTCTGGGTCCACGGTCCAACTGCAGCTGCGGACTGTGCTTGTAGTCTGTGCTGTCACCAGAAACCATGAGCAAGTCTGTGATCTGAGCTCCGGCTGACTGTAAAGAGCAAGGAAGCTCCTTTAGCAGTGACGTCAATGACTGCGGACACATAATTGAGAAAGAGGAACATCAGCCTGGTCTTTAGAGCTCTATAGTGAGATTGTGTCTTGGGAAACAAGATTAAGAGGGACGTGGAAGGCTTCTGTGAACTCCTACCTTCCAACCCCTCCCCACTGAAAAGGATCAGCCTAAATGGAAGCTATCAAAGAGAACTCTTAAAAATTGTGTGAAGGATGCTGAAGGGTAGCTCTTCACAACTGATGATTTCTGGAAGGGGAGTATGCTGTGTGTAGTCTTTAATTGCTACCACCTTTGCTCCAGGATGGGCAGAGCTACCAACCTCTCCCCGACTTACCTTTTGTTCTACCTGCCTTTAGCTCCGGGAGGTGTCCACACTACCAGCCCCTTCCCAAGCTTCCTTTGAATCCATGGATAAAAGACACACACAACTTATACTTTCAACTTGCCTTCTTGGCACAATTGCTGGGTGTAGATATCTCCCGCCTGGAAAAGCCTGCCCTTACCAGTTTATTATCTTTGCCTCTCCGTGTGTCCTAAACTTCAGTAATTATTCCCATCTAGCCCCTTCCAAACATCCCTGGCCACCTACCTGTAGCGGAGGCCTTAGGTCCCAGCTCCCCTGGAGACCTCACATGGTTACTGCATTCTTCTTTCTCCAAAGCATGGCAGAAAAGCCCCTCTCTTTCCTCTGCCTTTTCCCTGGGACCCAGCAGTCCTGCCTCTACCTTCTGCCCAACAGTTGGCCCACAGCTTTCTTTACAGACAAATCAAGAACCATTTGGGGAACAGAACCTTAGTATCAGACCCTCCCCTTACAGGTGTAGGTAGAGTAGGGTGGGCCACTGGGAGTTTAACCGTGCTCCAGTGAGTACATGGACCATACAAATTAGACATGGAAGTGAGAGTTATCAGGGTGTACAAGGTGAAATTCCCAAAGAATCAACAAAAATATTAATTTGAAAAATAAAAAAGGTTCCTTCACCTGCTCCTAGTACCACTCTGGGGAACAAGCAGTTCACACAGGGGAGTTGGTAGCATACTGGATTGTGATAGGTGCTCTATTTTGAATGGGTGGTCCAACACTGTGGTGGTTTGAATGAAAATGGGCCCCATAGGCTCCTCAGCTGATGAACTATTTGGCCTTGCTGGAAGTATGACAATTGTGGGTGAACTTCTCAGTTTTAAAAACCCAGCTAGGCCCAGTCTCTCTTTGCCTGCAGCCTGTGGATTAAGATGTAAAGCTCACAATGCCTGCTCCAGCACCATGCTTGCTTGAGTGCTGCCACCACTGTGGTGGTTTGAGTATGCTTAGCCCAGGGAATGGCACTATTAGGAGATGTGGCCTCATTGGAGTAGGTGTGCCACTGTAGGCATGGGCTTTAAAACCCTCATCCTAGCTGTCTGGAAGCCAGTCTTCTCCTAGTGGCCTTCAGATGAAGATGTAGAACTCTCAGCTCCTCCTGCACCATTCTTGCCTGGATGCTGCCATGCTCCCACTTTGATGAGAATGGACTAAACCTCTCAAACGGTAAGCCAGCTCCAATTAAATGTTGTCCTTATAAGAGTTGCCTTGGTCATAGTGTCTGTTCTCAGTAGTAAAACCCTAAGACACACCACCATGATAATGGACCATTCTCTGAATCTGTAAGCAAGCCCCCAATTAAATGCTTTGTTTTATAAGAGTTGTCTTGACCATGGTGTCTCTTCATAGGAACAGAACATCAAACATTAAATATAAACATTGTAAAAAACAATCTTAAAACTAAGTCTAGAGAAGATGTACATCCACCGAGTAGTGACCAGGGACAAAAGAAATCTAGGGCCCCTTAAGCCAGTTTATGAGTCAGAATTCAAATTGCACTGACTTGTCCACCTCCAAATTACAACCTATCTCCAGCCCCACGTGTGTTCAGTTATTAGGGTTCCCCACTTTATTCCTTCTTCTTTGGAAAGCCCCAAGCTCCATTTTTTTTTCCACAAAGCATATCTTAGCTTCTCAGACTTTTAACTGCCATTTCCTGAGGTGTCACCTGCTTCTAACAACAAATAGCCAACTACAGAGCTCAGAAGCCTCTAGGTTTCATTCTTTGGGTGAGCTTTTCTAGCTCTCCATGAGATGACTATAGAAAATTGCCCATGTTCTGCTAACCGTGGAAGCTGAGAAGTGGGCTTTAGAGAGGTCATGAGGGTCAGTTTTTAGTATCTGGTAGAGAACGTAAGTGACACACAGGTTCATTGTGAGGAGAGTGGTAATGAGATGCGGTTGGGTTAAGCATATATATGCATTTTAATATCAATTCAGAGGTGATATTTTCAGTCTTTGGAACAGATTGGACTGTGTACTATATATGTAGGTGAGGAGCTGCAAAGGAAATTGCTGAGGACTTATCACTTTGAGAGATTAGATAGAAGAGGAAAGGCAGCCAAGGTTCTTGAGAATGAGGACCCAGAAAGGACAAAGAATGTGAGATGGTGGAAACCCTGACAATGGTGCCACAGGTGACACAGGAAAGATCACTCAAAACATACCTCCATGCTTGCTACTCAGGGGCATATAAGGTGAAGGCACGACAGAGAGTAGCCAGATGTTTGACATGTAGGTCAGTAATGACCTCAACTTTTGTTTTTAGGAGGAACAGAGATGGAATCTAGAGTGGAATGTATTAACAGTTAGAGACAATTGCTGCCTGCTGCYGCACAGCACAGGTTGGGCAGAGGACACCCAGAGGCACAGGTGCCACTAAGAGGATCTCAATAGTGGTGGAGAGATGCGAGAGAAAGAGAACCAGAAGTGTGTGCACAATGAAGAGAGGAAGAACTGGAGACAAGAGAGTGAGGAACTCTGATGTAAGTAGCCTGCCCTGCCACCTAAAGCCATGGGGAGGTCCTGGCACCATGCTGMTGCCAAGGACCATGCCTGGGCCTGTGGTCCTGCAGCAGAAGGGGTCTGTGTAGATAGCCATGGCCCGAGTTACCACTAAAGACCATGGGGACTTCCTTAGWTTGGGTTGCTGCCTGGGGCCATGTTGTTGTTTGAGGACTGAGTAGAGCTGGCCCTGCCCTCTTACCTGGACAGCCCGGCAGAGTTGGCCCCTAGAGATGGTGGGCTGACCAACTCAGCTACCACCTGGGCCCAGATCCAGGGCTTTGAGTTGGCCCACCCCAGTATCCAACCCATCTATAAACTGCTGCAGCTTGTGAAGGGGTCATTCCTACAGAACCAAAGTTGCAGGATCTCCACAACACAGGGCAATTACAGTATATCTGAGAAGAGTCCTGGTGAGGATTAAGAATTGATAATATAGCAGAAGAAGCCAGAGTCCTGGAACCAGACCAATGACTCATTGCAATGAACCTTTGCAAGTAAAGTTGTTTGTGCACTGCACGACGCACTGCAGCTTCCACAGCAAGATTTTTTTTTTTTAATTTTTTATCTATTACCAATCAACCAACCAAGCAAATAATCCAAAAAAAACCAGAATCAAAAAACAAAAACGAGATAGGTAAATATGTGATCCTTTTAGAATAACACGAAGCCAAGGGAGGTGAGGGCAAGGGAGGTGAGGCTTGACGGACCACGTTAATGATGAAAACCTTCAAACAATTTAAAATTACTATAATTGGTGGCATAGTCCAATGAGTTAATGCAACTCATAAAAGTGATCATTACAAAGAGTATCTCACCTCATGAGGACACTTTTCTGCATGAGAAAAGATACAATGTTGTCCATCTAATAAATCTAATCAGATAAACCACAGCTGGATAGTTAAACTAGTTTAGGGCATAAGATAAATAAACTGGGCTAATTACAAACTATAACCAACATACTTGAATAAGCTCAGCCATTTCTAAAGATAATGCATTAGCATCTTGAGATTCTGGGAGTTCCTGTCGGTTAGTTAGAAATCCAGTAAGGAATCAAGCAGGTTCCCATCTGCAGGCTCACACCATCGTCATCCTTCCCGCTGTGTAACTGTCACTCAGTTCTAGGCAGCAAGAGGATAATAATGAAACCCTGATCACTTTATGGAAATTTCCCGTTACTTTCAAGTTTCAGCTCATACACTTAGAGCACTGGTGGTCCACTGGGTAATCAGTTGTCAGTACTGTGTATGTATGGAGTCAGAACTGTGGGATGTCTTCTGTTGTGAGAACACTCACGGTGAATGAAGAGCCCTGCTTCCTTTACATATAACAGAAACACGTGGGAAGATGAGTATTATTTGGTTGGAGAGAGGCTGGGGTGGTCTCTCAGTTGGTAAATGCTTGCCGTGCAGGTATGATGATCTGAAGGATCTCCAGGCTGATCCTCCAGCCCTCTGTAAACAGCCAGGCATGGACGCATGCACTTCCAATCCCACTGCCGCGGAGTGGATACAGGATGGGTCTCACTGGCTGGGGATGTGGACAGCGTGGGTCTCACTGGTTGGCCAGCCTCGCCAACTCAGCAAGCCCAAGCCCCTGAGAGAGACACCGCCCGAGGTTGACCTCCAGCCTCCACAAGCAAGGTAAGCGTCTACACACATGGATGTCTCTCTCCGAACACAAAGAACACAATTTAGCTGGTGAGATTTTATTTCAAGTGTTTACGGTTTCCAAGCAAAGTATATGAAAAATGAATACGCTGAATGGAACTGTTTACACGTTAAATGCTAAAACAGTACATTCAAAAATACTAAAAATTAATTACATTTCAAATAAATATATGTACATGTTATGTTAACCATTAAAAGGATCCATCATTATTTAAAACACTGATACGAATGTCTTTTAACCATGTTAATTACATACCTGTTGACTTTTTAAAGGACAAACCACCTTTCAGACATTTAACAAAGCAGTAAAAATCATCTAATCTTGTACAAATGTCTCTAGCTACCAAAACCAATCAGAACTCATACAGCACAAATATTGGCCAACTACTTTTACCCATGTTAGACACAGAGGACCTGTTGTTTGAGTCATTCAAATGGCTGAGAAACAGCTTTGCAGACCTTAGGTTTTCTCTCAGGCATTCTTGGGGCAAAGAAAAAGTCTAGTGAAATTACAAAACTTACTCCCCTACTTCTCAGAGCCTCCTCTGATGTGCTTGCATTTGGATGTCAAAATGAACTAACACAAATGTATAGGGAGAGGTTTTGAAGAGAAAATGGGATATCCTAAGGGAGGGTCAGCGGCTTGTACCGTGAGGTTCCTCAGCAGGAGCGGGTGGGCCTGGATACTGTACCGCTCTTCATCATCGTTGGTGGCGTACAGCAGCTCCCAAGAGAGGTTGGCCCACTGACCGCGAACCGCCTCAGCGTTCAGCTTCCCGATGTGCACTGACAGCTCCTGAAGCATCAGGACCCTCGAGGTATAAACGCCCTGGAAGTGTAAAAGGAGCCGGGGAAGATTACCAAAAAATAAAGCAAAAAAGTGTGCACCAAACTAGAGAGACTGGTGTTTTAAAATGCACATGAGTTGCTTAGCTTTAGAATTAAGAACTGCTAAGTAAATATGAGAAGAAAAATATCACCTAATTACCATGACAAAAAATTTCAATTACTTAGTCTTCTCTGACTCCAACCCACCACTTCAGTTGGCCTTGGCAATGCACAGTCTTAAATACTAGTTACTGGACAGATCTGGTAGTGTCTCATTGCTGTGACAAAATACCAGACAGACAACAGGTTTGCCCGGGCCCCTGCAAGGGATGTCTTGGCAGCAGGGACATGAGGTAGCTGAGTGCATGGAGTCCACAGCCCAGGAGCAGAGAGAGGAGTGCTCCTCACCTCTTCTTCCTCGAGAGGAGTGCTCCTCACCTCTTCTTCCTTGAGAGGAGTCTGTGGCCCTTGCCCCTTCCCACCTGGATCCAATCTAACATTTTCTTACAGACACGCCCAGAAGTTTGTTTCCATGGTGATTCTAAATCTTTTCAAGCGGACAACCAAGATTAATCACCATGGTGAATAATCAGTCGGCTAGGGTCCATGTCAGAAAGTTTTAATGAGATATAGTTCAATTTCTGCCCAATTTGCTCATTTCAATTGTCAATTTATAACCCAATGGCCCTTGGACATTCAGAGAACATAAAATAACTGCCACAGTACATCTGAGACCAGTTTTCATGGCTTCACAAAGAAACACTGTGCTCTCAGCTGTCCCTTTCCTAGCAACTCAATCTGCTCCCCTTAGCAACCACCTGTTCACAGTTCATGGCCCTTGTACTCCAACTGTCGTCCTTCATCCCTTTCCGTGGCCATGGGCACACTATAATATACACCGCAAAAACATCCACCACACTCCGTACCCATCATCTGCTGATGCACGGCTGGGCCGCCTCTGCCTTTCAGCCATGATAAACACTACACTGTGAATGTCTGTGTGCAGGATTTTGTGTCAGTCTACACTTTTGTATGAACATGAGTCATGTAATAGCTCCCTGACCAACTACTTGAGAAATTACCAGAGTATCTTGCCAGCATCAGCATATAAGGGTTCTAATCCCTGAACCATTGAGCCAACTACTTGTTTTTGAGACAGGATTTTTTTAAGATTTATTTATTTCATGTATGTGAGTACACTGTCACTGTCTTCAGACACATCAAAAGAGGACATCAGATCCCCATTACAGATGGCTATGAGCCACCATGTGGTTGGTGGGAATTGAACTCAGGACCTGGAAGAGCAGTCAGTGCTCTTAACCACTGAGCCATCTCTCCAGCCTTTGAGACAGGATCTTATGTGGGCTAGGGTGGCCACAGATGTAAACTAACTACAGAGTCCTCTAACCAAGAATGACTCTTGCTCCTTCTGCTGAGATTACAGATATGTGACATTTGAAAACAACTTTATTTTTTGGTTGGCTGTTTTTTTGTTTTGGCTTGTTATATAGCCCAGGCTGGCTTTAAACTTGTGGCAAGCAGGATCCTAGGTCCTGGGTTTAATAAGCCACTAGACCAGCAAATACAGGGTCTATGCTTTTGTTTGTTTATTTTTCCTTTTCTAGGACTGGGGATTCAACCTGTGTCTTCTGAGTCTCAGGCAAACCTCCTGCCACTGTGCCCCTTCCCAGTCCTGGTCAGCCTGCTGCCTGCTTGCTTGCTTSCTTCCTTCCTTCCTTCTTTTCTCCCTCCCTCCCCTCCCCTCTCTCTCTCCCCCTCTCCTTTCCGACACAGGTTGCATGTAGTCAGGATCAATGAGAAGTTGTTACAGCCATGAATAATCTCTAATCTCGAACTGCTTATCCTCCTGCCTATTCCTCCTGAGTACTGGAACTCAGTTCTATGTGACCTTGCCTGGGTTATGTGGAACAGGAAACTGAACCCAGGGCTTCAAGCATCCTATGCAAGCGCATTAGCAAATGAGCTATATCCTAGCATCGAGGTTTCCCTTAAAATTTCCATTTTCATTTTTTATGTGTATGGATGTTTTACTTGCACGTGTGTCTGTATACGGTGTCTGAGATGGCCAGAAGAGATGTTGGATCTGAGATTAGAGTTCCAGGGGGTTGAGAGGTACCATGTGGGTGCCAGGAATGGAATCTTGGTCCTCTGGGAAAGTAGACAATGCTCTTAACTGCTGAGCGCTTGCTACAGTCCTTAAGCCTTATATTTTTAATGATGTAGTTTCATTTGTTTCTCATACTTTTGTTATCATGTCTAAGAACTTACTCATAAGCCATAAAGATTACTCCTATGTTTTCTCCTAAAATTTACATGGTTTTAGCATTTAGTTCCTTGAGGCAATGGGGGCCAGTTACTTAATATGGTGTTAGCTGAGCCCTTCAGTGGGCTCAGCATCTTCCAATAAGAGGAATGCCAGCCCTCAGCACGGCACCTGTGAACATGGCCCGCACTGGGGTGGGTACTTTGCAGATGTAACTAAGGACTCTGAGATGACATCATCCTGGATTTATGTGGGTCCTAACTGAGCCAATGTCTTGTGTCCTTTTAAAAGAAAGGAACAGGAGAGCTCTCCACAACACACAGAAGAAGGCCATGTGGAGATGGAGACCGACTTTATGACACCACAGCCTAGGAATGCAAGGAGTCAGCAGAAGCAAGGGATCAAGGGAAGAATTCTTCTCCAGAGCCCTCACAGGGTGTGTGACCTCCTGACACCCTGACTCCAACTCCCAGCTCCTGAACAATAAATTTGTTCTTTAAAATCCCCCAGTTTGTGGGGATGAGTTTTTGTAGCAGCCATGAGAAAAGACATCCATAACCCAGTGCTTCTCTTAACTGTGGACACAATGGTCTCAGTTCTATTTGTTGAAAACAATGATCTCTCCATTGTATGGTCTTGGCATCCTGGTTGAAAACAGTTGAACAAAACTTCTTATTTCGACTGCACTCGGTACACACGATTTTTTTGTATAACCTCACAGTATCAGCTATTGGCGMTTTATGAAACATTTTGAAATTCACAAGTATGAGGTAATCAATTAAAAAAAAGACTTTTCTGGCTATTCTGGGTCCCTTGACATTCCATGAGTTCTAGAAAACCACTCTGCCTATTTTCGCAATAGGCAGATGGGTCTTGATTGGGATAGTGTTAGGTCTGTAGATTAATTTGAAAAGTATTACCATTTAAACATACACACATTATGTGTGTGGGTGTTTTGCCTACATGTAGGTCTATGTACCACTAGCATGAATAATGCCCATGGAGGTCAGAAGAAGGCACCAGATCCCTGGAGCTAGAGTTGTAGGTGAGCCATGTGGGTGGTAGTGGGAAATGAATCCACGTCCTCTAGAAGATTAGCCTGTACTCTTAACGCTGAGCCATCTTTCTAGCCCCAAGAACTAGCATTTTAACAATAGAGTTTGATTCACAAACATGGATATTTTATAAGTATGAGTATTTTATTTTATTGATATTTATTTAGATCTTTGACTTCTTCCTTCAATGTACCAGCTTTCAGAGTACATGTTTGATATTTATTACACTTCTACCTAAGTATTTTATTTATTTATTTTTGAGAGGGTCTTTCTATAGAGTCAGATAACCTGGAAGGCACAATCCTCCTGCCTTCTTAGCCTTCTGCATGTTGGCATTCAAGGCATGAGATATATCTGGCTTATATTTTATTTTTCTAATTAAAATTTTTTCATTATGTATGTATACACAGACATATGTCACAGTGTACAATGGAGGTCAGAGGACAACTTTTAGAAGATGATTCTCTTTCACCATGTGGGTCCTGAAGCTGGAACCCAGGTCATCAGATATGGTAGCAAGTGATTTGTCTGCTAAGTCATTTATTCTTTTGAGTAAATGGGATTTCCTTATTTTATTTTGGTTTGTATCATTTCTGGTATGTAAAAATAAAAAATATTTTATGTTGATCAACTTTTTATATTGTACAATTATCTCAAACAGTTTTAAAAATGAATCCTTACATTCTAAACGTAAGATTCTGCCATCTGCAAATAGTGCTCTTCCTTCAGTTCTGATCTGTAGGACGTCAGTTTTTCTTTCGCCTCRCTACTCTGTTGGCATAGCTCAGCTGTCACAACACTTATGCGAACGATAGAGGTACAGGCCTCTAGGCATTGCAACCTGAGTTACTGAGACAGGATGGTCATGGAACTTAGGTATTTATGAATCTCACAACTAGCCTGGGCAGACGGCGAGCCACCTGTTGAAAGGTGGAGAGAGAGAGAGAGAGAAGAGAGGGGAAGGATAAGAAAAGAAAGATTGGTGGAGGTTTGTTTTCTTCCTGCTCTAGAAGCTGAGACTGCAGTCGGGGCTCACCCTGGCTAGGTGAGGTAGGGGTTCCTTCTGACTCCTTCTTCCTGTCTTTGTGCATACAGGGGGTCTAATGTGTCCTCGTGTTGAAATGGCCACTAATACCATGACAGAACTCAACATTATCATCTCATCCAATCCTCACTACTTCCCAATACACTGAGGCAGGAATTCCCAGCACAGCACTATCATGGTAACTATGTATTTTTTATATCAAGTTCAATTGCTGAAAAAAATGTTTTTACTATGATTGTTTTTCTTTTTATCTACTGAGGGTTTTGTTTCCTATTCTGCTGTTACTTTTTTGTTTGTTTGGTTTTTGTTTTTTTGTTTTTTGTTTTTTTTTTTCTGAGACAGGGGTTTCTCTGTGTAGCCCTGGCTRTCCTGGAACTCTGTAGACTAGGCTGGCCTCGAACTCAGAAATTCACCTGCATCTGCAGGGATTAAAGTCCTGGGATTAAAGCGCTGGGATTAAAGGCCTGCGCCATCACTGCCCGGCCTTTGTTTTTTGTTTTTGTTTTTTTTTTTTTGTTTGTTTATTCTGCTGTTAATGTGTATTACCTTACTTTGCTTTCTATAAGTTAAACCAATTTATATACTATTTTGACACAAAGGCTGTTTTTTATAGGATGCTGGATCAGTTTGTTAATATTGTATTGAGAATTTTCCATCCATAATAATGGACCCAGTACAGCTTGCCCTGCCGGATTTCTTCTACGTAATTCCTAGAAAGCACATTCGCTTCTATAACAAGCCCAAGGCTACACCAACTGCACACCTCAGTGCAGCCACAACATGGCTAATGAATCATTTCTTTTGGGAATGCTTCAGAGCTCAACTTTTATTTGATTTTTATTTATTATTTCTCTCTGATTTGCGTCTCTCACAGGGAATATTTCGGAGGCAGTCTGGGTCTGGAGATGTGCCCCTCCYATGCTGCTCCCTGACAGACACCTCAGGAGACAACACTGTGCTGGCCACTAGGAACCACAGGCCTTCCCAGCTCATCTCTTTCAATGTACAACCTCTACCAAATGGATAGGCACACGGGATCAGGTCCCAGATGCTTGGTAGTAGCATGTCTAAGATAAAGCCTCCCATGAGAAGGGCTGGCTAGAAGGGAGCCTGTTTCCTGGCTGTCTGGAATTTGGTCTCAGCAGTTACAGCGGGGAAGAGAATTAGGAGTACTGAGGGTCTTTAGCTGGGAGCAGAGGGGGWGGGGGAGCCCTGTGCTCTTGGAGGCACCTTTCTCCTGGAGTTTCTGCCTTGCTGAGAAAGGAGGCATCACGATGTGCTTCAAACAGAGGTTTCTTGCTGTTCTTTAATAATGGATTTGGTACATTTAAAAAACCTAATGTTTCTTTATATGCTATATGCCTTAGCATGGTAATTTTTTTAAAAAAATCTTTTCTGTTGGCAGATGATGCTGAACTCCTTTCATCCTGCTGTAATGCTACACAGACCTGAAACCCCAAACAGGCTCAAGTCATCCAATGCTTTATGTTGTGTTCAATTAAAGATATTTGAAATGAAATAAGAGTAGTAGGCTTTTTGTAAGGGTCCTCAATTTGAAGTCTCTCTGAATTCTCAAAGGTTAGATTTGATTCAAATGAGGAATATATGTCAGCAAAAGAAGTAATTTACTACTTAGATTAATTTCTCTTCCTGGAGTTAACACTAAGAGGTAATTCTTACACTTGAACTGGAATAAAAACCTGAACACATTTTGTCAACTGTGCCACTGCAGATTGCATGCACTCTCTTAAGGTCAGCTGTTATACAGTAAGTCCCTATATCAGCTGGCAGAAGGAAATGAACCCGCTCTTCCAAGTTACACA
>BDUI01000881.1:114308-136496 GCA_002335545.1 Apodemus speciosus
CTTCTACTCCTCTTGGGTGTATTCACTTCTTTCTGTTCTAAAGCTTTCAGGTGTGCTGTCAAGCTGCTAGTGTATGCACTCTCTAGCTTCTTTTTGGAGGCACTCAGAGCTATGAGTTTTCCTCTTAGCACTGCTTTCATTGTGTCCCATAAATTTGGGTATGTTGTGCCTTCATTTTCATTAAATTCTAAAAAGTCTTTGATTTCTTTCCTTATTTCTTCCTTGACCAAGGTATCATTGAGTAGAGCATTGTTCAGCTTCCATGTATGTGTGGGTTTTCTGTTGTTTTTGTTGCTATTGAAGACCACCTTTACTCCATAGTGATCTGATAGGAGGCATGGAATTAGTTTGATCTTCTTATATCTGTTGAGATCTGTTTTGTGACCAATTATATGGTCAGTTTTGAAGAAGGTACCATGAGGTGCTGAGAAGGTATATTCTTTTAACTTAGAATGAAATGTTCTATAGATATCTATTAAATCCATTTGGCCCAAAATTTCTGTTAGTTTCACTGGGTTTTTTGTTTAGTTTGTGTTTCYCTGATCTGTCCATTGAGAAGAGTGGGGTGTTGAAGTCACCTACAAAAATCTTATGTGAGGTGTAATGTGTGCTTTAAGCTTTAGTAAAGTTTCTTTTACAAATGAGGGTGCCCTTGTATTTGGAGCATAGATGTTAAGAATTGAGAGTTGTTCTTGGTAGATTTTTCCTTTGGTGAGTATAAAGTGGCCTTCCGTGTGTTTTGAAAGTCTGTTTTATTGGATATTAGAATGGTTACTCCAGTTTGTTTCCTGGGACCATTTGCTTGGGAAATTGTTTTCCAGCCTTTTACTCTGAGGTAGTGTTTGTCTTTGACACTGAGATGTGTTTCCTATACACTGAGATGTGTTTCCTGTATGCAGCAAAATGTTGGGTCCTTTTTAAGTATCCAGTCTGTTAGTCTATGTCTTTTTATTTGGGGAATTGAGTCCATTGATGTTAAGAGATATTAAGGAATAGTGATTGTTGCTTCCAGTTATTTTTGATATAATTTTTATGTTTGTGTGGTTATCTTCTTTTGGCTTTGTTGAAAGAAGATTAATTTCTTGATTTTTCTAGTGTGTAGTTTCCCTCCTTTTGTTGGTGTTTTCATTATCCTTTGCAGGGTTGGATTTTTGGAAAGATATTGTGTAAATTTGTTTTTGTCATGGAATACCTTGGTTTCTCCATCTATGCTAATTGAAAGATTTGCTGGGTAAAGCAGCCTGGGTTGGCATTTGTGTTCCCTTAGGGTCTATATGACATCTGCTCAGGCTCTTCTGGCTTTCATAGTCTCTGGTGAGAAGTCTGGTGTAATTCTGATAGGTCTACCTTTATATGTTACTTGACCCTTTTCCCTTACTGCTTTTAATATTCTTTCTTTGTTTAGTGCATTTGGTGTTTTAATTATTATGTGACAGGAGGTGTTTCTTTTCTGGTCAAATTTATTTGGAGTTCTGTAGGCTTCTTGTATGTTCATGGGCATATCTTTCTTTAGGTTAGGGAAGTTTTCTATAATTTTGTTGAAGAAATTTACTGGCCCTTTAAGTTGGAAGTCTTCACTTTCTTCTATACGTTTAATCTTTAGGTTTGGTCTTCTCATTGTGTCCTGGATTTCCTGGATATTTTGGGTCAGGAGCTTTTTGTATTTTGCATTTTCTTTGACTGTTGTCAATGCTTTCTATGGTATCTTCTGCATCTGAGATTCTCTCTTCTCTTGTATTGTTGTTGATGCTTGCTTCCATGCCTCCTGATTTCTTTCCTAGGTTTTCTATGTCCAGAGCTTTTCCCTTTGTGATTTCTTTATTGTTTCTATCTCCATCTTTAGATCCTGGATGGCTTTGTTCAACTCCTTCACCTGTTTTGTTGTGTTTTCCTTTAGTTCTTCAAGGGCTTCTCYCTGTTTACTTGTATTCTCCTGTATTTATGTCCTTCTTGAAGCCCTCCATCAGCATCATGAGCTGTAATTTTAAATTTTGCTTTTCTGGTGTGTTGGGATATCCAGGACTTGCTGTTGTGGRAGAATTGGGTTTGAATGGTGCCATATTGCCTTGATTTCTGTTAGTGACGTTCCTACGTTTGCCTTTTGTCATCTGGTGATCTTCCGTGTTAGTTGGTCCTGCTGTCTCTGGCTGGAGCTTGTCCCTCCTGTGTGCCTGCAAGCCTGTCTCAGCACCCCTGTGTGACCTGCTCTCCTTTGGCCCAGAGTGCTGTGGCACTGCCTAGCTCCTGGGTGCAGATGGGGCCCTGGTGGACCRAGTCCCAGGTGATCTTACACTTGGGTATTCCCTGAGTTCCTGGCTGTAAAAACCCACTCAGTCACAAGAGTGAAGATGGTGGCCTCACCTCTAACCATGGGACTCCCTGCAAAGCAGATGTCCCCTGGTAGGATAGGTGCACAGATGGCTGTGGTGCTGCCCAGCTCCTGGGTGCAGGTGGGGTCCTGGCAGACTGAGTCCCAAGTGCTCTTACACTCAGGTGTTCCCTGCATCCCTGGCTGTTACAGCCCGCTCAGTTGCAGGAGTGAAGATGGTGCCAGACTTGATAATTTAACATGGGGTAGGTCACTCAAAGTCCTGAGACGCTGAGAGTGACATTCAGTGGGAAAAGACTGAGCAGCAAGCATAGTGCTGAATTTCTAGGTAACTGTGTTCACTCTGACTTTTGTGCTAAATTGATCATATTTATGGATAGAAATAAAGGCAAATGTATACAACTTTTAGTACAAGTTATCTTTTTTAATTGCATAAACCTTCTAAATAACACAGCTAAATATAAGAGTGAGCTTTATTTATTGCTATACAGATCAAAACCAAAACCCTATTTATTCATAACTATKCTAACGTTGAGTCAGTGACTTGTGTCAGCATTAACACAGGATAATGTGCCACCTTAATCAACTAGAATTCATTAAGAACCAACAAGTTTACCCACCGAGAGCTTTTTCTTTAAGGTCAATTAAATAAAAATGTTAGAGCTGGCATTGTGAAGGTTTATCTCCTGTAAAGGTGAAGTTATTTTATTTTTAGCTTCCTTTTGATTAAAACTAGTGGCCAGCACTGACAAGGACCTGAGAAATGGTTCTGAAGATGAAGTGCCAGGGCTGCTTAGCCTGCAATCACAAACAATTAGGGAAAACTGTAGCAAACACTTCAGTCCTTTCTCTAGGCTGCATGACAAATTGCATTTAACATTTCAGGCTTGTTGCATTTTAAAATGAGGTCTCAAACTCAGCAATTTTCAAGACAACTTCAATCAAGCGATATTGCTTAAATTTTTGTTATTACTATAGAAATGAAAAGAGTGATTGTCTGTGTGATTAGCCTCGAAGATTGCTTTGGGAAGAGTTTGACAGTTCTGGTAACACGCCTATTATCGTTCACAATCTGGGTAGAATTGGATACTACATTGGCTCTCACGACAGTTTTATAAGAGTCCCTCTTTACTTGCTAATTTTACTTCACATTTTTAACATAAAAGAGGGAATTCTTGTAATGTGTTAATGTGTAGATAATGTACTTTTTAATCGTGATTTAAAAAACATTCCCAGTCAATAAAAAATAAACATACAGTGGAATAAATTTGACAGGATGCCTACTATGTGCAAAAGTTTGTGCTAAATAGTTTGACAGATTCGTGTAACTTAAACAGGTTGTAATGACTCAAATTACAAGAGAAAAAGAATCAAACAAAGGGAGTGAAGAGAAACTTGTTTTTATGTGTGTGTATATGTGTGAGTGTGTGTGTACACATGTGAGTGTGCTTGTATGTGTGCATGTTTATACATGTGTGTGAGCATGTGTGTCTCTGTGTGTATATGTGTATTGTGTGTGTATGTGTGTCTATGTGTGTGTATGTATATATATGTGTGTGTCTCTGTATGTGTGCATGTGTGTGTGACTGTGTCAGTCTCTCTGTGTATGTATGTGTGTGAGTGTGTGTCTATGTTTTTGTGTGTATGTTTGTTTCTTGTACTTTTTTTCCTTCTTAAATTGTGGATGTTCAAAGATGTGCTTGTTAGGGAGAGAGAGAGAGAGGTGGAGTTGGATGGGTGGGGATATGGGGAGCATCTGAGAGGAGCTGGGGAAGGGRAAACTATGATCAGAACATATTGTATGAAAATTATTTTCAACAACAACACAAAAGAAAACCTTAGCAGCGATTGCACTTGAGCCGTGTGGACATTTTGCCTGTCCTGCCTCACTTGCTTGGCAGCACAGTGTATAAACAGACTAAACTGATCTGATGTACATAGCTGGGGAAGTTCACTGCACACCCACTTATTTTGTATTTATTAGGTGATAAATAATTGGTTAGAGGGTATAATGGTTCACAGAAGAATTACAGTACCTCTTGCCATGGGCTCCTCATTTAGAAAGGAGGGAATTATACAAAATCTATGAAACAACTTTGGAAACAAATCYAATATTAGCAGCTGTCAAAATTWCATCTTTTGACTGATTAATATTTTCTTATGGGAATTATTAAAAAGAAGTACTTATCAACCAATGTGTTTATTATATGTTTATAAGGCCAGAAAATTTTTAGCAGCTTAAATAATGCATGCTTTTATGGTTGAGAAAATTACAGTATTTGTTTTGGCTGAACATAACACACACATTAAAAGTTATAATCATGGCCAGGTATGGAGGTGCACTCCTTTAATCCCAGCATTCAGAGGCACAGAAGCAGGCTGATGTCTGAGAGTTTGAGACCAGTATAGTCTACACAGCTAGTTCCAGAGTATCCAGAGATACACTAAGACCCTGTCATACACACACAAAAGATGGTTATATTGTCTTTGTAATACCATGGAAAGACACACACACAGCATAAAAGTTGTATGAAGTATTCTAATTCTGAAAAAAGTAGGCAAATGAGAAAACATTTTGACTGAATGAAAAATGAAAAAATTTTAACTGACAATTTCGTTAATGTCATGATGATGTCTTGATGCTCCTTTGAACACTCATTGTATGTCTGTTTTCTAAGCATCACATTTTATTTTGATATAGCAAACTATTGTAATGTATAACAGTCTTTTTGTGTGCCGCTGTGGGAACATAAAGTGGTATAGCTGTGGAAAGTGTGCTGCCTCTTTAAAAAAATTAGAACTACCATATGATCTAGTACCCAGTGGAATGGAAAGGAAGGGTTCAAGCAGATGCTTGTACATATATGTTCACATATGTTCATAGAAAGATCACTTAAAATAGCCCAAAGGTGGAGGAGTTGCTAAACCAAGTGGGGTGTATACATACAGTAGATGCTCAGTCATCTTTAAGTGGGAAGACAATTGTGGCACACACTRCAACATGAATAAGGCTAAAAGCATGTCTGTGAGATACTCCACTCACCATTTACACACTGGCATAATTACCTGAGTATGAGTTATCTATAGTAGTCAGAGCCATCAAGACAAAAGCAAAATGGCAGATTCTTTGGATAGAGGACAGGGAAGCTATTTAATGGGGACAAGGCTCTGAGGTTTTCGAGATAAAATGACTTTAAAGAGGACTGATGGCAATGGTTGTGAGTGAACTGCACATCAGTATATGTTAGAATGGTGAGCTACACAGTGGCTCCGACGGAGCGAGGCGGAGCTCAGCTGACTGGTACTTGCTTTGCACTGAGGGGAACCTGGGATCTGTAAACCAGACACAGTAGCAGACCCTGACTTGTCATCCTAGTACTCAGGAAATAGAGGTGGCTGGAGCAGAGGTTCAAGGTCATCCTCTGCCTAAGGAGCTGGAGGTCAGCTTAGGCTACTTGAGATCCTTTCTCAAAACACACATACACACACACACACACACACACACACACACACACCCCACACACATATACACACATTATATAATGTGTAAATAATATATAATGTGTATAAAAATAAAATACTTGGGGCTGGAGAGATGGCTCAGCAGTTAAGAGCACTGACTGCTCTTCCAGAGGTCCTGAATTCAATTCCTAACAACCACATGGTGGCTCACAACCATCTGTAAAGGGATATGATGCCCTCTTCTGGTGTGTCTGAAGACAGCTATAGTGTACTCACATACATAGAGTAAATAAATAAATCTGATAAGTAAATAAATAAAAGAATTGTTCTATATATTTTATTGCAATAGTTTTAGAGAGGAATAAGGGAACAGAGGGTCTTTTTTCTGTTAGAAATGAAAAAGGTTTACACATTAAGTATATAGTACAATTAAAAATTGAATCCACAGAGCAGCTCGATAATCTTAAATATCACCAAATTATATTCTATATTAAACTGAAACTTGTGATTTAAAAATCTGCACTGCTTGAGTATTTTCTGTGCTTTTCTTCTCCTCGGTCCCCAGGCAGGAGCAGAGAGTGTAAATGTCAGAAGGTAGCAGTAAGAAACGCAGCTGTGACCTTTGAGTGTTCAGTCACAACTTTTTAGACATAAAGACACTTTCATGAAAGGTGGGAAACTGGAGGTCCAGTAAAGATTATACAGATACATAATAACAGGCCCTGGATTTACATTCCAGTGTTATTTGGACTCTATACCATGTCACTCTTAAAAATATCACASGAAACATTCAGTTCCTGTTCTCCTTATCATAAAGTTATTTTATTAAGCATAAAATTCTTGTATGGTTCTTGTGTCTATGGCTATGTTTGGGGGATGTTATTTTTACATTCTCATAACTTTCTTTTCTGATCCTTTTGACCCTAAGAGAGGTTGTATTTTCTTTACTCTTAAGAACAACATATCATATTTTATAAATTTGTCTCACACTCTTTATAATCAAATTCTCTAAATTACTGTAATTTACTCGGAATAAATTTATAAATTATTCAGAATAAAAGCGATACCTTTGTTCTTACCCCAGACTGAGATGAGGAATCACACTAAGCACATTTTTGGTTGCAAATGACAGCAAGTTTATTGCCCCAAAGGAATGTACTGGCTGTCTAATTGGGAAGTCAAAGGACGCATCTTAAGACATCATTTGGAGACTCAAATATGACTGTCAGTAATATCACCTGTTTTCATTGCCTCATCATTCAAAGGCTCTTCCTGTGGCAGGCAAGTGGCGGCCAGAGGCCTGTGCCACACCTTCCCACTTTCCAACTGTCACCAAGGACACAAACTAATCACTCCCTAAGTCCATATCCCAACTGCAGGCTGTGTGCCCACTCCTGTGACTGGTATTTCCAAAGATGACTCGTAGAACAGGGGTAGACATTGAAAGAAAAGARTCTGAAGAATAAGGCTGGGGAAATTAAGACACGGTACAAGAGTTTCGCCATCCACTGAACCAGGGTTTGCTAACTTTATAATGAAATGGTGTCTTTATTCAGACTGATGGGTCACCACTGCTCCTCTCCAGGCCGCTACAGTATTTATGCCATGTGGTAGACCGCACAGTTGTCTTCCTAATATTTAAATTCATTTTTTAAAAATGAAACTTGCTACCAGCAGAACCTTGGTGGGAAGGCAGGCTACATATCCTGTTAGGGAAGTTGAAAGGTTCAGATGTTCTTTTTAAGTACTGTTATGGTTCTGGTAGGTGGCCTAAGGTTGGCCATTTTCCTGGGGCTTTCAATGCAGGGGGCAGAAACAGTTCCAGGTCCTTCTGATGGCAGTCAGCACTGTCGGGGCCAGGAGCTCTCATGCAGTCCGCACTGTGTCTGGCACAGCGAGAACGGCACTGGCAACCTAATTAATGGACAACTTAATTTTGAGCTTGTCATTCAGTTCTTCGAGCTCTCAATCTCAACGCTAGTTTCCACTCTTTCTGCTGAGTGAGATATCTAATATACGTATACAGAGTAGTTTTGTTCTTTCAGCCCCAATCACTAACTGGTATATAACTAATTCTTAGTAATTATTTTGAGGAATAATTGTTTCTCCAAGTTGCTAGTGATGGATAAATTAAGATATGATTCATCTTTTTCATGCACTTAACAGCTCCAAATTCTAGAATTTTATTATTCCTCCATACCCTTTATAATGACATTAAATTTATTAAAGTCATAAAGCATATTAATACATTTAAGGGATATTTTTTTAAAAAATATACAACTTTTTTCAACTAATGAAAACCATTTGATATTAACACTTCCATGTTCTATATGTAATGTATGACATCTAGTTTCAAGTTTCTATGACGGTACACCTGCACCTTTGACATTAATATAGATTAGCATCTTTTTGAGTGGAAGAGGTTCACCATAATTATGATGGTTATAAGGTTGTGAGAATTTACTATAATTATATGAGATATCTATGTTTTCATATATCCACATAAATGCATATAAATATGTTTATAAAATACCAGGTGTAGACTCTGTTCTTTCAAAATTCTAATGGTGGCAGCTTAAMTACTTTTTGTTGTTACTAATGGCTCAATACCTAAAGTGCCCTTCCAAGGTAAATTAACTAGGGAAATACGCCCATTCTGACTTCATTCGTGAATGACTGCATTCATTCTTTTTAGACGTGGCTCTCTATTTGCTGTTCCTCAGCACTCTATAGAATTCCAGCTTGCTCTGCTTTCCACCTATCTTTTAACGGCTTAGCATAGATGGCTGGATCAGGTCCATTGCTCCAATTGTGTGTAGCTTAAAAAGCTCCGCAGTGCTTTAGTCTCCCATTGTGCCTGGCTGGCCTGAGTGCTCGGCGCTAGGCAGTTCACTGTGCTTTCTGTTTGCTAAACCCATTTGTGCCCATTCTTTCTGAAAACACTGCTCATCTAGGATCTCAAATTGACTTCTCCCTATTCTGTGTCCTTAACYAGAAGTGCTCCATTAATGATGATTGAACTCTGGCAAAGGCCTCCACAGAGCGTGAAAGGCTACATGGGACGAGGCCGCAGTGTTTGCAAATACCTGTTTGAGGCAAATTGGGAGGAAGAAATGAGAAATAATTGAAAACTTAAAAACTTACACATATATATGTATCTCAGATTAGTCTTTTTTGGTTGTTCATAGAGACAGTTGTAAAATGTTTTGAAGGGAAGAGAGAGGGAACACCAAACTACAAACACAGACCGAACAAAGAGTAAAACCAAATCAGTAAAATTATCACAAAGAGTTTCTGAAAAAAAGAAACCCTCATAATGAAGCAAGGAAAATGCAAAGCACACAGACCATGAATATGAGCTATGGTGTTTAAATGTTTCCAACTTCATTTTTTAAAACAAAGTACAGCTGTTGTATTTATGATTTACACAATAGTAAGATCACTTTAAAAAAAAACTACTGGTAGGAAATATTTTTATACATTTATAAATTAATTAGAATAAAACTAAAAACTAGAAAAAAATGTAGAACTATGAGTTGACATTTACACAACATTTTAATACTTGTGAAAACCACGTCACAATTGTTTAGAGTCTTCTTTGGTAAAAATGTAATTCATTTAAAATGTACCAAAATGTGTTATCCCTATGTGTTATCTCACTCAGGACCCATGGAAACAGTCCCAGTTATAGCCCAACAAGAAAAGAAAGTATGTTATAATGTTCATTTCCCTCTTTTCCCTGTAGCTCCCTGCCACATTGCAGGCCTGCAGTCTTTGGAACCATGTGTGGAACCAGACAATGTCAATAAGTGAGTGTATATGGAATCAAAAGAGCATAGACTTAAGGTGAAGCCCACTAAAATATGTAAGGTAAATAATTTAATTTAAGGTAATTAAGATTTTTCAAAGATATCTCTACATTTCTTTGACTAGCTATTTTATTTTTAGGTTACAAATTCTTAGTGTCTTCTATTAAATCATTAACTAGCTATAAGCAAATGCCATTACAAAAACAATATTTTAAGATAAAGTGCATATGTTGAATCTGAAAGGTCCCTTTTGAATAAATATGTTAAATTAAAATTAAAAGATTTGTGCTATATGGCATAATAAGTTTTTAAATTAAAAATGTGTAGAAACACTGTTTTTTTTTTTTTTTAGTAAAATAATAATGTGTTCCTGGCAGATCTAGTTCCAAAAAGTAGCTGTGAATTTAAACAGAAATTTAGTATTGGCTTTCTTTACAAATATTTTAATAATGAAGCAAAGATTAGAAAGATGAACAAGAAAACAGTTAAGAGCTCCAAGACTGTCTGGAATCTCTAGGTTTTTTTTGCAGAGACAACTTATTCTGATGAAGAAAATTAGCTTCTAATGCATAAACAAATCAACTTGATTAGATTCCCTTAAAAACCAAGACAATTCAACCATGTGTGCTGCCTCTACTCACAGAGAACTAAGAATAATTTATTTCCTATTATGTCAGTAATATTTAATTGAAGCTATAATTAAGATCTAATATTTCAAACACTGAATGCTTCTTATAATGTACGATAGCTTATGGGTAAATAAAAACATGTATATTGAATACATAGGATTACTTTAAAGCTAGCCATTAGGGCCTATAAACATACATGCAGTGTGCATGTGTACATTTGGGCATCATGTACGTAGTGGACAAAAATACTCAGAATCACAGTTAACTCAGGAGAAGAATCTAAGGCTGTAAGAACAGAGTACGTGATAAGATCTTTACCGAGCGATTATAATTATAGTTAAATGTCAGATGTAGATATTAGAAGACAAGCCTGCTGTCACCCACTTCCAGCTCAGCATAGCAGGCTCCTGCTTGGTGATTAATGTCTTAATTTCTCATATTCCAGGTTGTTTTTGGAATTGAAAATCAAGGCATAGTGCATTTGATTGGCTGCATGCAAAATACATCTATTACTGAGAACAAAGAAATACTACTTGTAGAAATTATACTTTTTAATCTAAGTTAAATATATTGGAAGAAAATGAAATAGTTTATAATCTTTATGTACATTAGCTATATAGTAACCTAACACAAACTGCTGGCAAAAATAGCACATAATTATTAATTGCTAATTCATGTGTATATGAAAAATCAATGAATTTGGAGTAGAAAATATCTAGGATTAGATATGTTATACAGCATCCTTTTCATAAGCCACACTCTCTTTAAAAAGATAGTGCATTCCATACCTATCTTAATAGGAATATTAGAATAAGTCATTCAAAATGTGCGCCAGGTATAGAGGGCATCTAAAATCACTCCTAGAAAAGTATCTCTTGCATTTCATGATATTTTGCTTGTTTTGTTAAATAGGAATGGGAGGAAGACAAATGTATTACCATAATAATGTAGCTTCACCTAGTCAACAGTCCCAATCTGCTGTCACAGCAGAAAACTATTATAACCTGCCAAATCATGTTCAGAATCACACCCTTACTATTTGCACGTAAGAACATCATGATTTATATGAAAAGGCCACTGCTTGCTAGTTCTGTGTTTACTGTATTCTGTACAGCACCCAGCAATGACTAAAGTAATGTTTACTCTTATTCTTTGTGTCACTATCAAATTATGCATTAAAATTATTTTATACTCAAGAAGAAATTTAGATGTAATTAAAAATATTTTTAAAATATCTGAAATAAAAAATGAACATAAAATATAGCATTTATGAAATATCTATAGAAGAAATTAAAAAAAAAACCAGAATGTTCAATTGGTGTGGTATAATGTTATCCTTTTCTGCTTTATATTTTTCTGTTCTTGAACACTTTCCCCCAGGAAAAGCATTGCATTTATTTGTTCTAGTATTTTAAAAAGACATTTTATTATAAAAGCTTGACATTCATTTCTATTCATAAAAGGAAAAAGAAAGAGCACAAAGTCCTAATTTCATGATAGGCGCATGCTGTCAGACATTGCAATGTGGAAACTGCAGCACAACCCAGACACCTTCTGGACATCTTGAGAACTGCACATTTGTTTTCTGAACAAAGACCCTGACTGGAATAGCTATTTAAAAACCACACATTAAGAAGTGTAAATCAATCTTTAATTAGGTTTGAAATGTAAAATATTACATGATTTAAATGACAAAAGCCAGTATTTAAATAAAGCATTAAAAAAGCATGAAGTTCTTGCATGCACATTGAAATGATAGTTTCCAAAATACCTTCTGGACTATTTTCAGGTAGATTATAAGGTTTGACAAGTCAGATAAAGTCCCCTTATGTATATACAAAGAACATTGTAATAGTATGAAAATTATATTCAATGTAGAGCCAATACTTTGAATACAGGGTACTTTCTGAACTGTGTAGCTTATTTATGTCAAAATATGACTAACAACTTTGCTCTCATTTTTTTTTTTCTGAGATAGGGTCTCTTGTAGCTCAGGTGGCATCAAACTCACTGTTCCTGCCTTTACCCCTGATAACTGTGAGCCACCATGCCTGATTTATGCAGGGATAGTGACTAAACCCAGGGCTTTGTGCCAGGCTAAGCAGGCACTTTCCCACTGCCTCACAGCCTCGGTTCATTTAGTCATCAGTTTGAAGAATAGGAACGTGCAGGGTCCATAGTTGGGCACATTTAGGAACTCACACTGATGTCCACTTTTTGCATTGGTCACTAAGCAAGTTTTATGGTTGTCCTGACTGCTTCATGTTATGGAAGGGCCTGGTGCTGTTCTTGTTAATCAATCCCCTAGTGAATAAAGGAGCCAATCACTGGGCCAGAAGGTAGAACTTCCGGCTTGAACAAAAGAAGAGAGGAAGCAGGAGAGAGGGAGTTCCTTTTGGAATCGGACAGCAGGGCGGTAAGACGGAGCTGCTAGTTTCCTCGTATCGCCTATTCTGCCACCGGAGGAAACATATTTTAACACGGCTTACAAGATTAGGTTTTAGTTATTGCGCCCAGATTGAGTTACCATTGTTTCTGAACTAAGTCTGTGTTGCATTTTCCTTCACACAGAGACTCGTCTGGGTTCAAGAGAGAAAGATAAAGCAGGCCAATCGAGGGTTTGCCTGAGGTGCTCCACAAAGGCCGTAGGGGATTCGAAGCACGGGGATGGCATGGTAGCGMCTTGCCAGTGGGAACCTAGTGAGCTGGGTGGAGAGATTGTGGAGTTCAGAGTCAGAATCTCCACAAGATAAGAACAGGTCGGCCATTGCCCACCAGTGCAGGGCTGGCCAGGCCACTGGGGCAGAGAGTTGGTGGCAGAAGTGTGGGAATATGCAGATTTGGTTCCTACTTTTTCAAAAATTCACACAACAGTTTCATTTCTTCCACTTCAAAGAATAGCCCTAAAAAGTAACCTGTGGCAAAACTCAACTAGCAAGACTGGCTTTGCTTTAGCAATGGTTGCGATGCTCTGCTGGTTCCAGTTCTCAGAGTTAGAGCAGTCTTACTTCCTATACAAACAGCTGTTCCTGTAGTGATATGATTTTATAAATAGTTTCAGACTAAAAGAGACATGTTCAAACTGAGCTTTGATCTTTACTAATGACCTCTAGTAATTCTAAATGAGTAGCTAGTTAACAAACCACAGTCCTCAGAGGGCAGGTCGCCATGAGCTCTCAGCTAACTGCTTCCAATACCAGCATCTGGATTTCTAGAATTTGTTTCATGTCTATCACTTTTATCTTCTCAGATTCTTGTATATGTAATAAGTAGTTCATGACTGTTACAATACAGAAATTAGGGGTGTGACTAAAATAACCAAAAATTTCAGATCACTGGTAAAGTCAGACTAATCAAAAGAGACTCTTCACAGAGCTGAAACGTCTCAGCCATGCTAGTGATGTTACTGCCTGCTGTCTGCTGACTTCTGCATGACTGCTAACATACATGTTTGCTGGTTCATGCTCATTTACTTTTAGGTAGTTACACCTGATTTGATGTTAGAAAGTTGCTTCCAGGAATTCTGTAAGAAACAAGGTAGGTATGAATCACATAACGACCACTTATTGATTCAGATTACTGGGAGCAATACTGTGGTAGGTGGCTTCTGTGCTGTATATGCATTAGGTATGAAGTACGAAGGGTACCAAGGGTATATTTCATGACTATTTAGGAATTACGTCAGTCTAAAGATTCACCCAAACAACTGATAACAGTGAGGGAGTCAGTGCAGCTGCTGAGGCTACATTTAAAGAACTTTGAAAGCATTTTCCTAAAGACAATGGAGCACATTTAAGAGAAGTTGTAGCAACATTGGGAATAAATTAAAGTAGTAGGAAAAACAGTCAAAGTGTATATGGTTTGGGTTCTAGTGGTCGTTATCAGACCCATGGGCAATTACTGAATAGCCTAGTCTGAGACATTTTGAATTTTGCATGCTACCGAATCTCATTTGAAAAATGATGTGTATGCTTATTCATTTATGTATATTTCATATGGAAATACATGCCATATCTAACACTCTTAGAGGATTCTAGCCAGAAATAATGGTGGTTTTGGTGTGAAAAATATATTGTGTAATTTTCTTCTCTCTTTGTGTGTATAGAGAGAGCCACTTAAATGAACATTATAAATTAAATTTTAAAAATCTAATATGTACCTTTGAAGATTTTAGGTTTGTGTACACATCCAATCTCCATTAGAGCACGTATCAGCAATCAGTTTATATTTCATGTATTTTACCTAGAGATTTTTACTTTGCCAAAGGGTTATAGAGTGCCTTAGCTGATTTGAATTTATTGCAATAAATACACACACATTCAGCTATGACAGGAATTACTCTCTAATGAGTGACAAATGCAGTTAAGTCATATATCCATTGGGGCACTTGGCTAAATCACATTTGAAGGACAGCTAATTGTCTAAAATTTGTTCCAAATCCAATAAAAATTTTATTTGCCACTAGGTGCAGTTAACGTGCTTAAGAGTCTTTGTCATAGCACCACTTCCTAGGTGCAGTGTGTTAATGACAGAAGCATTTCTACCTCACGTAAATGTCTCAGCTATTTTGGTACTTAACACTAGGCCATCATAACTAAAATGGTGTAATTTTTAACACTGGGACATTTTTCATTGTTAATATAATATTTTTTGTCATGGTTAATTAAAAAAAAAAAAAAAGTCCCGAGTGTGGGCAGTTCCTGAAAATTCAGGCAGCGCAGAGGCGGTGCACAGTGGCGCAGACTGAAACTGAGCACTGAGTTGGGCTTGGGGAGGGGTGAACGTTGGAGGCAAGGTAAGGGGAAATTTTCAAGAAAACTTGGAGTATTTAAAAAATTCTCTGTCCTCACAATCTCAGTGTTGAATTTATTTGCTGTTGAATCCAAATGCGGGTGAGCCGCATGGCGGGCTGCATGAGTGCGGTGGGTGAGCCGCATGGCGGGCTGCATGAGTGCGGTGGGTGAGCTGCATGGCGGGCTGCATGAGTGTGGTGGGTGAGCCGCATGGCGGGCTGCATGAGTGNTGAGCCGCATGGCGGGCTGCATGAGTGCGGTGGGTGAGCTGCATGGCGGGCTGCATGAGTGTGGTGGGTGAGCCGCATGGCGGGCTGCATGAGTGTGGTGGGTGAACTGCATGACGGCTGCATGAGTGGTGGGTGAACTGCATGACGGATGCATGAGTGCAGCTGGTGCGGTGGTGCGTGCCTTTGATCCTAGGAGGAAGAAGCAGACAGCTAGATCTCTGAGTTCAAGGCCAGCTTGACCTACAGAGTGATTGCCAGAATAGTCGGAGGTGTGTAACTAGACACTGCTTCAAAAACCAAAGATGCTGCCCCGCAAAGAAAGACAACAACAACTCATTGCATTGCCATATATTGCTAATACTTAGTATGGCTTACATTTTTGCAAACTAACCAATTTGATTCTTTGTAGGTGTTCATAAAAATGTAGATATCCAGATCTACGTGCTGGATAGGAAGACACACAAGACCATACTTTTCAAACTAAAATTTGAGCAGTGTAATCAGAGAACAATAAAACAATGGTTTTTTTTTCTTCAGAAAAGCTAAGGAGCTGCCGACAAATCTTGAAGAAAGATRCATGTGAAGAAAGTTACAGTGATTAGAGCAGAGCTGGACTCGCAGGAAAGACCAAGCCAACAGCCCAAAGACAGCATTTTACTCTCCAGGAGACAGAGACCAATTTGACAAATTCAATTGTGTGTCTAGTTGAATGCTCTGAACAAAAGCATAATAATCCTCACTATGATAAGAAATGTAAGAACTAAGATAAACACATAAATTGATGTTATGCTGAATCTATTTGTTACGTGTGTGTGTGTGTGTGTGTGTGTGTGTGTGTGTGTGTGTGTAGGGTGGCTGTGGTGTGGGGGAGGGGATATAGGTGGTGCAGTCCACAATGAATGTGGTGGTCAGAGAACAATGTTCAGGAGTGATTTCTCCTTCCATCGTGTGGGTCCTGGTGTGGGAACTCAGGTTCTCAGGCTTGGCAGCAAGTGCCTTTACCGGCTGAGCCATCCCCCAAACCCCTGGTTTCTTTGAACAGGCTTTTCTTTATGTATTTTTTTATGTATCTCCACAAATGATAACCTCCTCATCTGAGTAGGCTCTGAGATAATTTCATAACTATTGTGATTTAGAATAAGGGGGACATTAAAAGGAATGAGCAAGGTTCTGTCTCCAGCTGCAACACCATCCCCAGCTATTCAAAAAGAGAGCAAGCAAGGATCTCAAGTTGGGGAGTAGGTGTCTTCTAAATGCTAATTAAAATGAACATACTAAATGAAATTCTTTTATGTCCCAGTCTTTCAGTATTTCTCATCCCTTAAAGCCCTGGCTCTCAAACTCCTCCCTCAGGATAGCTTTACAGGTTTCTAATAATCCCAAGAGAACTGCATTGTCTCTTTGTAAGATACTCTATGTATAGACTACAAGATTCTGTTAAGTTTTCTGATTTCTACTTTTAGCAGAATTCACACTGAATTATCTTGGGAGTTGTTCATGATGACATGCAGAAAATGTAAAAATCTTTGAAAGAAGTCAGGAAATTCTTGTTTATGCTGAGAGCAGATCAGTCACAACCCATACGTGATTCAATAAAATTAAAAAAAATACAGTTTTGAGATCAGCATGGCCACAGACAATCTGACAAAATGTATAATACTAAGACGCAAACCAAACCATGCAATTTGAAGCAACATTAGACGTCAAATGAGATCGCTGTTTTAAATGAGGGTTTTTCTTTCTGTTTTATTGTTGCTGCTGCTGTTGTTTGTTTGTTTTTTCATTCTCTCTGAAACTCTTTGTAAAAATACCTTCAACTTCAGGAGTTAAGGTGAAGTCAGGTCCCAAGAAATGGCTAAATCCAGCAGGCAGAATAACATTTGTTATTTTAATGGGAGAGGCTTTAACGTGGCAGAATGACCCACCATCCGTAGGAGAGCTGGTAACAGGAGCGAACTACACAATAAAATAAAACAGTTAAGAACATCTTACCTCTGAAACGGAAATAAATAGGTTTAGTCCTTATCATAAGCCCCAAGGCACAATACTCTTTAAAAGGCACTTTGACTTGCTCGCCTAGGCTCGGGGTTGGTACTTCTGGACAGAGCAGAGTGCTGCAGGCCCACGGCTGACTTCCCTCAGTCTTGTGGGTTGCGTTTTCAGACTCTGTTGTACTGGTCACTAGAAGCCAGAGCTTAGTGTCCATTTTACTTCCAAAAGCTCTTAGTGGGGAAAGGCAGAACTGTGAACATGAGAAGATGTTTTCTTTGTAATGGTTCTTGTCCTTTCTTCGAATACTTCAAATACTTTTTTTTTTTTTTTTTACTTTGTTTGTGTAGTCTTGCCTGTCTGCATGTATGTGTGTGTATCATATGGATGCCCAGTACCACCAGAGGTCAGAGATCAGGAAAGAGCGTGGAACCCTTTGGAATGAATTACAGTCTATGTAAGCCACCATGTGGGTGCTGGAAACCAACCTGCCTTCTGTGTAAATGTTCTATTTTCGTTAGAACCTTGAGCTTATTAAAGTTATACATTCTGAACACATGGTTCCATTTTGCTATTTGTCTAAAGTAACGAACTTGACTTCAGCAAACATCACCAAGAATGCAGCTGTCAGTGGGCCCCAAGGCTCTTTAACTAATGCTGTATGGTCCCAGGCTGCCCGCAGTTCATTCATGGGAGTTTATTTCTGTCGCTAATATGGCATGTGGCTGACTTTTCTCTTAAAGCTGAACCCTGAACACATTCAGGTGAAGATGTTGACCTGAATTTGCCCTTCTGCTGTTGAAAAGAAACTACTGCAGTGACCAAAATAAAGAAATCTCAATTGAGAAATTTGAAATTGTTCCTAATCTTGCTTCTTCTGAACAGCTAAAAGAAATAATGACTCGGTTTCATTCCAGACATGAAAGTAAGTTATTATTGAACCTTAAAATACACTTTTGTAAAACAAAGATTTTAAACACTTTACTCACTTTACTGGGTATAGATAGATCAAAATAATTTTAAATGAGATGAGTGCTTACATAACAAAACTAGATAAACTCTTATATAGGGCTATTTAAAAGGCAAGAATAGTTATATTGAATAATATAGCAGAATAATGGAAAAAAGGAATTCTTGAGAAAAATACACAAGTAAACAATAATGAAATGCAATGCTGAAGGTTAGTCTACATATTTTTGATAAATTAAACCAGTTTAGGATTTATATATGAAAAATGGTGTTTTAAAGTATTGTAAGTGATTATTTGCTTTAAAATTTAGCAATATTATTTTAAAATAGAACTTATACATATTGGGGGGTGGGGTTTCAAGACAGGGTCTCTCTCTGTAGCCCTGGCTGTCCTGGAACTCACTCTATTGACCAGGCTGGCCTCAAACTCAGAAATCCGCCTGCCTCTGCCTCCCAAGTGCTGGGATTAAAGGCGTGCGTCACCACCGCCCGGCTGAGTTTATACATTTTAACTAAGCAATAGTTCTTATACGTGCCTCTATGGAACCTCACATGCAGTGTGGTAAGAGCATCTCCCCAATATGTCTACCAGCCTCATTTCTACACGTGAGGACCTTACCTTACAAGGCAAAGGAGTTTGCAGGTGTGACGGAAGTAAGGACTTTGAAGTGGGGATATTATTCTGGATTATCTAGAAAGAGGGAGACAGAGGGTCAGAGTGGGAGGAGGAGCTATGATGGCAGAAGTGGGGGGAGCTGAGCGATGCCCCTGCTGGCTGAGAGCCAGGAGCGGAGCCAGCTGTGGGAGCTGGAGGGCAGCACGCAGGCTGAGCCTCTCCAGAGCCTCCAGGAAGGACCGTAGCTCAGCCATGCTTCCCTGTAAGACCCAGTTTTGACTCTTGTCTTCCAGACAATAAGACAATCACCACATGCTCTGTTGAGTTAAGGATTTGGGGATAATTTGATGCAAAAGAACACGTCCCATGAAGTAGTCTTCATGGGACGTGTTCTTTTGTTGTTTTGTTTTTTGCAAGAAGTTGACTAAAGATCAAGAAAGGGAAAGAAGGCTTAACCATAGAACTAAATTTCATCTGACTTGTTCTTTTTTTTTTTTGAAAGAGTGAAGCCTATGCCAAGAACTTGAGTACATGGTATTAGACAGTACTCTTAGCTACATGTTTTTTGTTTAATTTTTATTAACATTGAACAACTATGAGCCTTAAGGTCTCTGTAGATACTTTAACTTATTCTAGAAGTGCATTTGATCAAAACATGCCTAGATTAATTTTTAAGACTGGAGTTAGTTAGAAAGTCAAGGAGTCATTAAAAATTTTAAGTAGAGATAAAACCGTATCTCAGTGGTAGGACACTTGCTTGGTGTGACCTACGTGTATTCCCTAGCACCACTAAAGAGGACAAAATAAATTAAATATAATACATATTTATCTTTTGACAACATTTTTCAAATTGTATATGTTTAATGAAGAAGAAACTCCCTGCCTTTTTGAGGCAAGCTCTCAGGTAGGCCCTGGCAAGGATGACTTTGAACTTGTGATCTTCCTGTCTCCCCAGTGTGGTGGTTACAGGTATGCACACTACCATGCCTGGTCAAGGCTGTTTTCTAAGCAAGGGTCTGTGGTTGGTATTTTATCTGACTATCCTTTACGATTTTGCATGCCATTTATTTTGCTGGTTTCTTTAAAACAGCAAAAACTTTTAAAGATATTAAGAAACTTTAGAGACAATAAGTTGTCTGGGTTTAAAAGTTAGTTCTCTCTAAATGTGTATCTTTTCTCTTGCGTTTTATTTTTTTAAATCCCTAATCCAGTTTGACATTGTGTGTATGTGATTATTCTTTCTCCAGATTTCCCAAAGTATCGAATTTGGTTTTTATATTGACATAGAACTCCTAATTTAAAATTTGAACTTAACATTTCATTCGTTGACTTAGTATAAGACCATACAGCAAGTTTTTTTTGAAGGCCATTTTTCTAGAGTATGTGACACAAAACCATCTCTCTATGAGTACGTGACTCTTGCTGAAGGGAGAAGTAAGCTAGAAGAGTTGATAGAAACAGAAGCACCACGTTTTAATGAAGGGCTGAGCGGAGCCATCCATCAGCRTGCATTGAYCCTGGTGGAGTGAAAGCCTGGTAGGAAGGCATCCATCTGGAGTAACCTCACCATTTCTTCCTCTGGAGCCTTTTTTTCCTTTGTTGTTTCGAGACAGGGTTTCTCTGTGTGACCCTGGCTGTTGCTCTGTAGACCAGGCTGGCCTCAAACTCAGCAATCTGCCTGCCTCTGCCTTCCGAGAGAAGATCCTGTTCTTACTGTAACTTTGGATCCTTGATGCTAATGTCCTTGGATTTTTGCTTCTACTTAAGTGAAAGGTTCAATTCCACATCCCCTCTGCACCTGCTCAAGGTCATTGTACCATCTCTTGGATTACTCTAAGTTTCAGCTGTCTTCCCTCTCTACTCCTATCTCTTCTTCAAACTTTGCAAAAGCTCAACTCCAATAATTCTACATTTCTGTTAAAAAAAGAAAAAAACATTGTCTTTCTGTGTTAAATACAGTATTTAGAGGATGATCAGAACAAATAAAAGTGACTAATGATAAAATCCCTAAAAGCCTATTTCTGTTGTTTCTTCACTCTAGAATTTTGCTCCTATCATAGTTAGGTACATTTTAGGGCTCATGAGTAAAGAGACCAGTAATCCTGCAAATCTATAATAGCAACATACATCTCTGTTAGAAGAACTATGCAGTATATAGAGTTCAGATGAAAATTCCCCTCCTCCTCTCTGCTTAAATTGAAGCAATTTCACAGTTAGTTTCTTTAAACATGGCATGTCCCAGTTTCTTACCTTCTAATGTCATTTAAAGTACTGGACAATGAAATATTAAATAATTTGCCTTATATCAGTGTCTTATTAGGAAAAATATTCTATTGATATTAGTCATTAAGTAAATACTACAATTTACAGAATCACATGTGCTTAAAGAAATTAAGTAAACATGTACATGATGCTTATTTACAATAATCTACAGTAAAAAGGAAAGTGTAAATAGTATACTTACCGAACTTTTCTTTGCTTGTAGTTCAGAGAAATGAAACTCAGCTTTTGCCCTATCATCAGCATTGATAGGAATTCCATCCAACATCTGTAAATTAGGCAGGCGGAATATGAGCACATGTCGATGAACCATTTTTCTACAAATCTAAAGAAAGGTAAAAACAATCGTTTATTCCCCAAATCATTTATATTAAAAAGAAAAAAAAAAAACTTCAAAAGGCAGCTTGGGAAAGGCCACAAAGATGGTGAAGACTGGCTACTTTACAGTCCTAACTGCTATAGGCAGGAGCTTCTTCCTGAAAGACTCTCAATCTTCTGTAATACCAAATAAAAAGAGAAAATATTTTAAACTAAGGCTAGCATTCAGAGATTTAGTCTTTCTCCTTTCCTGTCTCCTTCCCGTCTTCTCTTCCCCCTTTTTCCCCCCTCTCTATGTATCCCAGTCTGGTTTGACAAATAATCCTCTTGCCTCAGCCTCCTCAGTGCTGGAACACGGGTGCATGCCACCACCACACTCAGACTGTCATCTCTCTGAAGTCCTTAGCACTGACCATTAGCTAGCACAACCTCAACTCATGGGCAGAATTATATGCAACTTCATTTCTATGTAATTGGTTTAGTGTGAGGTTTTTCCAAAAGGTACCATTTCACTTAATTCAACATCTTCTGGTCTGTACAATCCATTTCTTAATAGTGTTAACCTCCTCTAAAAAATTGCATATGTCCACAAAAAGGTGGGTAGAAAGACTTGAGGAGAGTGTTCTCAGAGTCTTTACTTTTAGAAGGTTCTGCTTGCAACGATGGCTCTTTCCTGATGTTTGGTACTTGGACTTGGGAATGTTCTTATCATTACTAGGTTGATAATGGTAGCTGACTATGTCTTTTTTTTTTTTTTTTTTTTT
>BDUI01000881.1:139179-183297 GCA_002335545.1 Apodemus speciosus
CCTGGCTGTCCTGGAACTCACTCTGTAGACCAGGCTGGCCTCGAACTCAGAAATCCGCCTGCCTCTGCCTCCCTAGTGCTGGGATTACAGGCGTGTGCCACCACGCCCGGCTCACTGACTATGTCTTGATAATTACTAAAAACAGTAGGATTTATATTCAACCTCTTTTCCATCTGCAAAGTTTCAGTTCTTGATTAGAAAGAGTGCCTAGGTTGTTAACTTTCAATTGTTAAATGCTAAGTCTCTAAGGCGCTCCCTTGAATAAAAACATGCCATTTTTGTGGCTAAATAAAGAGTGTGCTCTGTGTTGTGTCCTACTATGGCATTGCAACTGATCTTAGTTGTGTATCCTCACTATCTTAGCCACAAGGAAAACACACTGACTGAGTCTCTCAAATCTCTGAGGTAGTGGTAATCTTGAGGGCTCCTAATATAGAAAGTGTACAGCACTATCTGTAGCGGCAAACAACAACAAAGTCTTGAGATGAATGGATAAGCTGGGTCTGGTGACTCATGCCTATAAACCTGGCACTCTAGAGGTTAAAGCAAGAAGTTATCCATGAATTACAAGCTAACCTTGTTTACATAGTGATTTTAGAGGATTTTGTAATTAAAAACAAAATAAAATAAATGAAAAAAGAAAGAAGGAAAGAAAGGAAAAAGAAAGGCACATCTTTTGGGTATATGCCCAGGAGTGGTATAGCTGGGTCCTCAGGTAATACTATGTCCAGTTTTCTGAGGAACCACCACACTGACTTCCAGAGTGGTTGTACCAGATTGAAATCCCACTAGCAGTGGAGGAGTGTTCCTCTTTCTCCACATCGTCACCAGCATCTGCTGTCAGCTGAGTTTTTAATTCTAACCATTCTGACTGGTATAAGGTGGAATCTCAAGGTTGTTTTGATTTGCATTTCCCTGATGACTAAGGATGTTGAACATTTCTTTAGGTGCTTCTCGGCCATTCGAGATTCCTCAGTTGAGAACTGTTTAGCTCTGAACCCCATTTTTAATAGGATTATAACTTCTTGAGTTCTTTGTATATATTGGATATTAGCCCTCTGTCAGATGCAGGATTGGTAAAGATTTTTCCCAATCTGTGGGTTGCCATTTTGTCTTGATGACAGTGTCCTTTGCTTTACAGAAGCTTTTCAGTTTTATGAGGTCCCATTTGTCAATTCTTGATCTTAGCGCATAATCCATTGGTGTTCTGTTCATGAATTTTTCCCTTGAGCCTATGTATTCGAGGCTCTTCCCCATTTTCTCTTCTATTAGTTTCAGTGTATCTGGTTTTATGTGGGGGTCCTTGATCCACTTGGATTTGAGCTTTGTACAAGGAGATAAGTATGGATTGATTTGTATTCTTCTATGTGCTGACCACCAGTTGAACCAGCACCATTTGTTGAAAGTGCTGTCTTTTTCCACTGGATGGTTTTAGCTCCTTTGTCAAAGATCAACTGACCATAGGTGTGGAGGTTCATTTTTGGGTCTTCAATTCTATTCCATTGATCTTCTAATCTGTCTCTGTACAATACCATGCAGTTTTTATCACTATTGCTCTGTAGTATAGCTTGAGATCAGGAGGGGTGATTCTGCCAGAAGTTCTTTTATTGTTGAGAATAGTTTTTGCTATCCTGGGTTTTTTGTTATTCCAGATGAACTTGAGAATTGCTCTTTCTAACTCTATGAAGAAGTGAGTTGGAATTTTGATGGGGATTGCATTGAGTCTGTAGATTGCTTTTGGCTCAAGATGGCCATTTTTACTATATTAATTCTGCCAATCCATGAGCATGGGAGATCTTTCCATCTTCTGAGATCTTTGATTTCTTTCTTCAGAGACTTGAAGTTCTTGTCATACAGATCTTTCAGTTGCTTGGTTAGAGTCACACCAAGATATTTTATATTATTTGTGACTATTGTGAAGGGTGCCATTTCCCTGATTTCTCCTTTGAGTAGAAGAAGGCTATTGATTTGTTTGAGTTAATTTTATATCCATCCATTTTGCTGAAGTTGTTCCTCAGATCTAGGAGTTCTCTGGTGGAATTTTTGAGGTCACTTAAGTATACTATCATATCATCTGCTCCACTATGTTCATAGCAGCCCTATTTATAATAGCCAGAAGCTGATAAAAACCCAGATGTCCTTCAACAGAGGAATAGATATAGAAAATGTGGTACATTTACACAATGGAGTACTACTTAGCTATTAAAAACAATGAATTCATGAAATTCTTAGGCAAATGGATGGAACTTGAAAATATCATTCTGAATGAGGTAACCCAATCACAAAAGAACACACATGGTATGCACTCACTGATAAGTGGATATTAGCCCAAAAGCTCCGAATACCCAAGATATTAATTCACAGACTACATGAAGCTCAAGAAGAAGGAAGACCAAAGTGTGGGTGCTTCGGTCCTTCTTAGCAGGGTTAACAAAATATGGGAGCAGATAAGGAGACAAAGTGTGGAGCAGAGACTGAACAAAAGGCCATCCAGAGACTGCCCCACCTGGGGATCCATCCCATATAAGTAACCAAATGCAGACACTATTGCGGATGCCAAGAAGTGCATGCCCACCGGAGCCTGATATAACTGTCTCCTGAGAGGCTCATCCAGAGCCTGACATATACAGAGGTGGATGCTCACAGCCAACCATTGGACTGAGCATGGGGCCCCAGTGGAGGAGTTAAAGAAAGAACTGAAGGAGGTGAAGGGGTTTGTAACACCATTGGAAGAACAACAATATCAACCAACCAGAGCTTCCAGGGTCTAAACCACCAGCCAAGGAGTACACTTAGAGGGATCTATGGCTCCAGCCGTATATGTAGCTGAGGATAGCCTTGTCAGGCATAAATGGGAGAAGAGGCCTTTGGTCCCATGAAGACTTGATACCCCAGTATAGGGGAATTCGAGGGCAGGGAGGTGGGAGTGGGTGGGTGGGTGCAGACAAATCCTCATAGAAGCAGGGGGAAGATGATGGAATAGGGGGTTTCTGAGGGGGAATTGGGAAAGGGGATAACATTTGAAATGTACATAAATAATATATCCAATAAAAAAAGAAAAAAAAGAAAAAAGAACAGAAGAAAAAAATGAAAAACTGCTTGAAGTGAATGTAGTAGAGACATGTTCAGTGATGAAGAAAGACCTCTACATGTAGCAGCCAAAAAAATCACTGACCACATTCTAAGTTACAAAATACTTTTCCTAAATACCAAATAGCTGAGAGTTTGCTTCCCCTGATTGAAAATCTCCAACACTGGAGGAAAACGATGAAGATACAACTGGAAACACACCATAGATTAATCAAGAATAAAAATACATGCACAGAACTCAGTAATGTATAAATGAAAACCAAGTCTTTAGAAGAGTACAGGGCTTTCGTATATGAAGACCAGTAAAGGCAAAGTATATAAAAATGTTCAGGACAATGTTAGAGCAATAGAATGTAACCTAGAACTTGCTGATTCACAAATGTATTGAAAATTCATATTGAGCTTAAATGTTTATGATAAAGAGATATGAAGTTAAGAATTTTCTAGAAAAAATTCAGGGAACTAAAAGGAGTAAATGACAGAGTAGATGTTGGTGAAAGAGAATGCAAACGACACCCCTGATAAAGAAACGTATGGTGCTCTGAAGACACACTGTGAACAAGGATTTAGCAAGACTTATCAAGAATAAAATGAAGAAGCAAAACTTGACAATCTTGGGCACAGAGGGGCAATAAAATAGATACAGTGCAGGTTGGAAAGAGCATCCTGAGCTTACTATGAAAGCAATACATTACGAGTTTAGACCAAAGAACAAGACCTACAAAAAATTAACTTCTCAAAATGAGCTTCTAAGGAAGAAGAACTGTGATGTGATTTACACTCATGAAGGAATTTAAGCCAGTGAGTTAAAGTGCAGTTTATAAAATAATTAAGGCCAAGGGGTTTTAGAGATAAGGGCTAATTCATTTTCAAGAACTGTATTAGTTTCCAAATGAATCCACAGACTAGGAATAGGAGTGTTCCCAAATTAATCTTATAAAGCAAAAGACATTGCTTTTAAGAGATTAAAAGCAGATTTAAAGGTAGTGTATATAAAGATAGAATTACAGGCTTTTACCTGCATAGATTTGGATATGCTACATTAAATATTGGATTGAGTCTAGCAAAATATAAAGATAAATATTCACACCAGGAATTTAAGGATAGTTTTACTCTATTAAGCCCGTTAATGTGATTTACTGTATCAACAAATTAAAAAGAAAACTATATTATCCATCAGTCAAAACAGTACCCACACATTTGCATAAATGTACACTTCATGTAATCAGGTGAATATACCTTCATTTATCACTGTTTATGGAATTCCATTATTTAATGACTGGTATAGTAACCAATCACTGTCTGTAATTACCACTGCATTGAATAGCACAGCACAGATTCTGGCTCCTGTCACCTAGAGTCCATTGATAACATTCCTAACCCAAGAAAATTCTAAATTTTTGATTAAGATGCATAAAGGATATTAATACTTATGAATACAAAAGATGAAAACTGAAAATTAGAGAGGACTGCTTATTGACATGTTCTTCTTGGTGGAAGACCCAAACTAATACCACCTAGCACTATGGTGGCCCTAGCCTATTTGGCACTCTCTCTTAGGACAAACGAATACATTCATGACTTCTGTCATCCTTCCTGGAATGATATCTCCCATCTTTACTGGGAGAGTGTTCAACTCCTCCCATACAGAGCGATTCCCATCAGGAGTTTCCTGAGCCATTGCATATGTCTGTGATCTACCAGCATGCTGATTTGGCATTTTCAAGGTAGGCATTAGCCTGACCTGATCACTATCATCTAGTGTTGTAATCCCTGTAATAGTTCTGAGCAGCCCTGGCCAGTTTGCCCATATCGCCACAAAGTTCCCCAGCACTATAAATTAAAAAACCATTAGAGCAATGTGTAAGGCCTTCTCACTGGATCTGGATGCCACCATCACCAGGCTTGGACCTGACCACCTCTTTGATATTAGCTTGAAATCAACTACTCTGAGTTAGATGAAAGACCCTATCCTGCCATTACATGAGCACCTCTCTCTGACCCACTGTCTTGTGGCCCGTGGCATGCTTCTGGGGATCTTGGACCTGCCTGCCTCGTGGCCTTTTCAGTCTTACATCTTCAGCTGTCAGTTCTTATGCCGGACTTTCCTGAGCACTCAGCACAATGACCAGAAGGCCATCTCTTCTTTGCCATGTTTTTTAGTTTGCTTACATGTTAAATGGGCAAGATTCCAATAAGAAAAGTGACAGATGTCTCCCATATTAACTTAAAATAAGGACATTCCAATTAAAACATCAAGATTCTTCTTCAACCTAATTTGTTTCCTAAAGCTCACAGGAAAGTGTAAGGTGTCAAGAATAGCAAATACAGTGAAGAAAGCAAAGGATATGAGGAGGAAGAAGAGATAGGAGAATAAGGAGAAACACTCTAGTAAGAATTAAGACAATATAAAATGTTACACATTGATACCCTGTAATATTATTGGTGCAGCAATGGGCAGGTAAGCCAAAGGGTGCAGTCCAGAATGGAAACCGTGCTTACACTAGGTAGAGCTGTTTGCAGCACAGTTATGTGGAGATGACACTAAGCCCAAATTGTGCTGGGCAGCTAGTTATGTATGTATGTAGGACTAGGTCAAATCTCTTTCTCATATCATATAAGATAAATTGCATATGACTGTTGGGGAATTAATCAGTTATAAAGGAAAATAAATACTCACTGGATTGCCATAGACAGTAAGCTCTCTGAGAGAAGGAATAACGTCAAGTTTTTCCAGTTCTGTGATATCCTATGTGAAAGGTAATGAATTATATTCAGTTAGTTTACATCTTCTAATATAAACTACTCTGAAGTTGTTTTATGCAAGTTTTAGATTTCAGGATCCATACTTGGATCCTCTGATGTGAATGTGAGTGAGGACTAGACTCCTAATACCTTACTCACAAAGATAACACTGCAACGTGGGAAATGAGCAGAACTTGCAAGGTAACACAAACTTTTTCTAGGAAGAGTTTTGAGCCATCCTAGGGCTTAGATGACAACCTTAATAACAGAAGAATGTGCTATTGGTTATACCCTGATACACTATCTGTGAAAGATATACAGATAAAAACTATTTCTCTGGTTAAATGTTTGCTCTTGATACTGTATAGGACTATTTATTATTACCCACTTAACATCAGTGTATGTTTGCAATGTTATAGGCTTTGCAAATTTCAAAAAGATTTATTTTTATTTAATGTACATGTGTTTTGCCTTCATTGTATGCTCAGATGTTTAAAAGTACATGGAGAATCTGGATCTCAGACAGAAGGATCACCTAGTCAAAGGTTCAAATGAGACCATGAAATTGAAGTCTTCTTTTGTGTTGCTCTGGTTCTTAGAGGCAAGGCAATAGGCCACATTTTCCTCAGTTGACATTACATATTGGGGAAGTTGAAAGCTCCACACCATGCCTGCAGGTCAGTGAGAGATCGCATCTACCTTTATCTGAAGGACAAGTGTTTTGCTAATTTTCAATAGGACTTTCTCTTGTCCTATCAATCTTGGCTAACCCAGAGATTATATTCTTAGTGCTCACGTGTAGAAATAATCTTGATATTAGACTGCCCACATTGGTGTGAATCCAGAGAACAACAATCTCTCCCACAAAGAAACTTTGAATGGATAGCCAGGTTTAGACAGAAAATGGTTTTTTAGAAGAWTTCAACTAAGTTTCCAACTCACTCTCACTCCCCAGAATTGACTTTTCCCTCCAATTAACTATATATGGTCACACTAACATCCAATAAGTGTCAGTCATAAGTGTAAGTTCAGATGTGAAACAATCCACCTAAAATCAATGGAGTATACCATTTCAATGATAAAAACAAAAGGCTAAAATAATTCAACAACCAATAAAGCTCAGTCATTCTTTCAATGATGTGTGCACAAGCTTCTGATTTGATACTATAGAGCTGTATTAGATTTTGATAGCAGACCCCACTAAGCATGACTCTGTTCAAGTTGCTGAGGAGGGGCTATCATACTGAGCTGATCAACTCTCTCCTCCATCCCTTATGAGGAATGGGGTGTCAACAGGTGACCAAGGGCATCCTGGGGAAAAGCTGGTTACCTGGTCTTAGCTCTTTTAAGTGTGCTGCCAACTGGGTGTTCTGGCAGACAGCAAGGACATTTTCCAGGAGGGTTCTTACCCATGGCATTCTCTCAACAGATCTCTCTGGACAAAAACTGTTTACAGCCAATTAACCTGGACTCTATGGAAGTGCAAGGCTTCTAAGAAGATGGCATGGAAGTTTAAGTATGAATGCAAATGTTTCATGAAACACTCCCCTACACTGAGACCACTCTAGAAAATCTGTTTCAGAGACTGTATCTTTTATTCTGAGCTAGACAGCCTATGTGGTATGGGAAGAAAATAACTAAGAAACCAATAGAATGTCCAAGGTCTCAAGTACTAATTACTGGACTGATAAGCAAAACCTGATACCAGATGAGGTCACTGATAGATGTAGAGAGGTCTCATCTGTTTTTACTGAGCTTGTTTAAGCTTGGGTTTTGGGCAGGCTGGGCATGTGCTCTACCACAGACCTGCTGCCCCCAGCTCTGAATCTCATTTGTTAAGGTCACCTGCTGTTGCCAGAAATATTTCCCATAGAATACTAATTTTTCCAAAGTTTTATTTCTTCTGAATAAAGTTTTGGTAAGATCACTGCCAATTTGGTCCGGCTTTCCTTAGAATGGTGTTTGAATCTGGATTAATCAGGAGCATACTATTTTTCACAATAAGGTTTTTCCTACTTGCTACTTTACTCATGATTTACTTCTAACCTTGGAAAGAAATCTCATATTATCCCAGAAAAGGCTTTATGAACCGTAGCAAACAGAGCCTCAGGCATATATTGTCAAGCATCCAGTGTCTACCATGTACCTTGTGCTACTATAAACATAGACGAGATGAACACAGAACTTGTTCTTGAGGGGGCAGGGGGGAGTGCATAGTTTACTCTGTCTTTGAAGCTGCCTTAGAAGTACGAGAGAAGAAGCAACATTAACCAAAATGCTGTTACAAACACAAGCCCTGTCAGGTTGTATCAACTCTTGTACTGTAGACCTCCTCAGGGGACAGTCTAAGGCGGTCCAGGGATCCTAAGAGAGTACATGTCTGTGACATGCCTGATAGAGAATTCATAAATGTAATGCTCTAATTGGTGTACTTGGGGGCTCTACGTTGAGGTCACAGAGGATTTCAAACATGTAGACCTCAAAACGACAGCACCCGCAAATAACATTACCTGGATTTTGTTATATCCTAGGAAGAGCTTCTCCAGCTTGACCAAAGACTGCAGTTTGCTCAGCTCTCGCAGCCTGTTCTCCTCTAGGTGAAGAGTCAGCAGGGAACTTGGCTTGGCAAACGCAGTGTCATTAAACGCCCGGATGCGGTTATGGTCAACGACCAGCTCCTGGAGGACGATCAGGTTGTCCAGCCCTTCGACCTGACTGATCTCATTTCCTAAAGAGTTATGACATGCTGCGTGAGTCCCGACTTCCAGAATTAAAGTTTATCTACCCACATTCACTTAAATACTCACCAAATGATTTTTAAAGCTAAAAATGAAAATTATTTTTAATAAATGTAACTGTAATTTTTAATAAATAACTGTAAAACAAACTGATCTTTCCCTAACCTCCAGTGAGCAACCTTTCCCCAAACAACTTTATCTGGCCTTAGCAACCCCTCTTGTCAATCTGTTAATTCAGTTATAAAATAATCTTGGACTACTTTTCCTCTCCTTTTGCTCTAACTCGTTACTTAGTCCTAATTGTTCCTCCTTTTAGACTTACCACTTCTGTTAACACCAATGTGGACCAGGCCATTATTAGTATATATGAATACTATATTCTTATAGTAATACATAATGTAGTAATATATATACTATGATAACAATATATATTACTATATGATTAATATATATTATTTTGGATCAAAAATGTATATAATTTGGATTACCTGATTACCATTACACACCAGTGCAAACATGGGTACATTATTTAGCCACACTGAACCTCAATTGCTTTTTCTTCATTACCCCCAAGGAGTCCAACAGCAGAGAAATGACTAAGAAAATGTGCTGGGTAAACATGCAGTGGATTTCTCAGTCATAAGGAAAAACAAGCTTATATTCTTTGCAAGAAATGCATGCTACTGGAGATAATCACATCAAACAAATTAAGGTGGTCTCAGAAAAACAAACTTCATATGTGGAAGTGAAGTGAAGAGGACAAAGGACTGACTAATGGGGACTGGAGGAGGAGACAGGGGATGTAGAGAATACACGCAACATACTACATGTGTATGAAAATGTCCTTACATAATAATACCAGGTACAATGAGTATGTAAAGTCAATTACTCTTTAAAAAGTTATTTAATAATTTACAACTAAAGAAAAAAGCTTGTGACTATTAAATTTTTGTTGCCAGTGATCAATGGTGTTTACACTTGCTTGTCAAAGACGACAACCAGTCAGTGGACAGGATTTACAAGAGGCATGTCTACTCACCCTGTAGAAAGAGGAACTTTAAGTTTCTTAGTCTGTTAAGTTGTAGCTGGACTAAGTTACAAATTCCATTGTATCCCAAATGAAGAACCTCTAAACTTTGCATGATTGGAGGCAAGTTCTCACTGCTTACTGAATCTCTGAAACACACAGGTAAGTTTGAAGTCATAAACTTGATTTAAAAGTAATTTTATCATAAAAGGCAGCCTGAGGTGTATTTACTATAAAGTAAAAGTAAGATAAAAATTTATATGAGCTTTTGGTATATGACAATTGAGTAGTACTTTAATAATAATAATAATAATAATAATAATAATAATAATAATAATAATAATAATTTTATCTCTTAAAATGCTTATATGGAAGAGAGTAAAGTACAGAAAGTCACAATGAAAAATGAATCAGCAAGAAAAAGAAAAATGTTTTATTCCATTAGGAGATAAGTGGAGTTATCTTTATTCTAAGAAGATTTATGCCTAAATGTATTAAATTCTGACTGATCTACTAAAAAAAATGTTGTTAATAAATTAATTCATCCAAATCACAAGATAAAACAATAAATGTGGTATGAAATTCTAGTGCCAGTAATAAAAACATAAACAACTCTTCTACCTTTTATATCAGTGCAAGAGAAAATAATTTCAGAACACTTTAGAATAAATTAAAAAGCACAAAATTTGTATATAGTTAGCTACACACAACTGAACGAAACCAATGAGGGGTGTCAGCAAGTGAAAAGTTATTTTGTGTTTGTGTCTGAATGTTAAGATGTCAATTCTTTCAGACTGATAAATAGATTCAATACAAATCTATTTTGTATTGATATTCAATACAAATCTATTTGTATTTGAATACAAAAAGCTCATTAGGAGCAAATTAATTGTCTTAAAATTTACAAAGAATTAAAAAACTCTGAATATCCAAAGCAATATTAAAAAAGAAAATAAGTTAGGTGGCTTACATTCTTATGCTCTCTATATTGAAACAGTCACAATGGTGCAGTGAAATTAATTACTGGCCCTTACAGCAACAAGGGATGGGGCTCAGAAAGTAAGCTAAGTGAAAGAGGCAGACAGAAAATGAAAGAAAGTAGGAGCTTGGAGGTAGAGGTAGAGGGACCATGCAAGGGGCAGCAGGGTATAACTGGGGACTGAAGATAACCAAAGTATGTTACACACGCATGTGAAATGCCATGATGAAACCCATTAGTTTGTACAATTAATAAATGCTAATAAAAATGAAAAAAGTACTTACTATGTAACTCCAATCTTACACAATTCTAGAAAGAGGCAAAATTGTAGGGAAGAAAGCAGATCAGGGGCAATTGTCAAAGACATGGATGTGGGGAAAGGGAATTGCAAAGAAAAGTGGGGGTGGCTCGAGGGGCCAGTCACGTCACACTGTGACTTTAGGTGAGGCACAGCAGAGTTATGACTGAATACGATGGTCAGAAATCATTAAATATTACTCTGAAGTTGGTAACTTTGCTATATGCAAACTGCCCCTCAATAAAGATGGCAACAGAAATGCTCTTCATTGAGAATATGAACATGACTTCATGATGCACACACACATCCTTGTCTGTCTGTCTGTCTATCCATCTAGCCATCCTTTCTTTCATAAATGGATAGGAAGGCAGGATAGATATGTCTTCATCTTCACAAATTATATCTTTTCTATTAATATAAGAATTGGGTGGGGAACAATGACAAAGACATAGTTCATATTTTTATTTGGGAAGTTTATTTTTGGCATACTGTTCGTTAAATTATATAATTCTTAATATCAGCCAAATATGTGCGCTATTATGTGTTACCTCTCTGATTGTTTTTAAGTGTGAAAAATAAAAGAGTTTTTTAAAAGTACCTATTTAGTTTTGAGGTTCCTTGCTGTCCATAGCCACTTGAGGGCACTTTCTGGTAGAGCAGTTGTCTGCTGCTTAAGTGAGCCTGAGGTTTTAGTCTAGGCATGATTGATTCAATGTGATTATAGTTGAGGCATAAGACCTACAGAAAGAACATCTCATTAATCAAATGTCCTATGAACTCTTCAAATGGCATGACTAATACTTGGGATAGAAAACATAATTAGTAATAATATATTATTGTGAAAAATAAAGTTATCCCAAAGTATTTAAATTTAGCTTCAAATGTGTTTTTAATGATCTTACATGCTGGAAAATCACTACAAATTAAATATCCACGACATTAGCCAGCTGTTCAGTGTCCTCCATCTGCACTCCTAATTTGTCTAGGCCTGAGAGAGATGAAATAATGACTTAGCAAGTTGTTTGTTTCTGTGTTTAGATGCCTTTCATTGCTGAGTTGAGGCAATGAGACTGCTTTGAGAACCACCTCATTCTCAATTTTGCTTCATATCTGCTCACTAGAGACAGTGTCTCTCACCCTGTCCCCTCCTGAAGAGTAAGATCTGCATGTAAGTAAAGGACGTAAGATACATTGACTAAAAAATTTGGAAGGCAAGACTAAGATTTTCTCGATTAGTGAAAAACAAAACAAAATATAATTTAGGGAATAATTTCGACACCTTAATAAGGAAATACATTTTAATGTAAATGAAGATTAAAACTTGTGCTGATGTCTTTGAGGGCAAATATGGCTCTGCAGCCACGTGCCTTCACGTTGGGCAGGTAGATGAGGCCACTGAACGAGGTGAGGTTGTTGTTCTGGAGATTCACATTGCTCACGTTCCTGAAGTGGTCAACAGGAATCAGATCCACAGTCCTGAATTAGAAAGCAAATGCAGTCATTATTTCAACAGGACAGAGTGAGTTCCACTACATATAACCCCAAAACCATCAAAGAGTCTCACTGGACAAATTATATCCAATGTCAAACACAGGAGATGAATGTTCAGCTAAACATTTGTTTTGTTGTTGCACAGGTATGAAAAAAATTATATAGAATCTGATCGCTCAAAAAAAAAACCCATATCTATTACCATTAAATGATTACTGTAGATGATGCTTATATAATAAACATCTCCAATTTATTTACAAATTAACATACAAGTTCATGAACTCACAGAAGACTTGATGCAGTAAGTCATACAACAAGCAGGTCCTAAACTTCCATGGGCACAAGTTTCCAAAGTGACAAGAAATGAAAGGAGTGGGCAGGAGGGAGGGAGATGAGGGCTTTGGCATCAGACTTTTCTGAGCTCTGGAAAAATCCTTCACAGCATTGGTTTTAACACCCAATTGAGAAAGGTAATGGGTCTGTGGGATCGTTAGAGACAATCTGGAAATTGACAAGCCAGACAAGTCTGGAGCCTGGATATAACTCCACATTCACATCCTATCATGCATCAAATAATCCCATTAGAATGAATGAGGTACAATTAAAAGTGTAAGCAGATATTGTTTTCTAACTTTGATGTTCATGATTTTCTTAAGATGCAATTACACTTTTGCCGTTCCTTAAAACAGCAACAGCACCACACCAAATGTAAGTAGTAAACCTAATATGACTGCTGTAAAGAAATGGGAGAAACAAAAACAGGTGAAAAGCAAAACTTCTTAGTAACTTTTTAACTGAAGTTCCTGATGATAAGAATTACTGCATCCTTTCAAGAGGTATCTGAAATAGACTAGTGCAATTATTGGTATGTTTGGAAAGGAAGTCAGAAAACTTAGTAATAACTATTATATGTGGTTACGGGGCACATGCACACAGCTACACATGTGGTTACAGTGGCACATGCACACATCTACACATGTGGTTACAGTGGCACATGCACACAGCTACACATGTGGTTACAGTGGCACATGCACACAGCTACACATGTGGTTACAGTGGCACATGCACACAGCTACACATGCAGTTACAGTGGCACATGCACACAGCTACACATGCGGTTACAGTGGCACATGCACACAGNACATGCACACAGCTACACATGCAGTTACAGTGGCACATGCACACAGCTACACATGCGGTTACAGTGGCACATGCACACAGCTACACATGCAGTTACAGTGGCACATGCACACAGCTACACATGTGGTTACAGTGGCACATGCACACAGTTACACATGCGGTTACAGTGGCACATGCACACAGCTACACATGTGGTTACAGTGGCACATGCGCACAGCTACACATGTGGTTACAGTGGCACATGCACACAGCTACACATGCAGTTACAGCGGCACATGCACATAAGGAAGTGGGTGTACCTGATGGATGATGAAGTCCAGTTTAGCTCTTGCATTTGGACAAAGTTTGAGTGTCCTTGTCGTTCAGCAATCATGTCAGAGGTGAGTCGACCACCAAACAAATCTTTTGCATTCTCAGTCTCTGCTGGTTCCTGTGAGGACATATAGAAAGTGATGTCCTCTTTGACAGATGACCACACCTCTGGTTACAGATGCAAACAAAATAGACACATTTCTCTTTATTCTTTCCAGTAGAAACAGCTACTCCTAGGCTCCTGTACATTGCATAGGTCTAACAATACAAGACAGTACCAGGGCTTTAGGGACTTTGTGACCTGAGGAATGATACTCCTGATTTTATTTTTGCCGCATATAAACCAGACTGGGTACTGGGAACAAAAAACAAAAAGCCCGCCATGATCCAACTGTCTCCAGTCAGCGGAGAAGTGAAGTGGAAACCTAGCTAGACAATAACTGTCAGCCTTTGAGATAATAGACTTGTTCATCTAAGCAGCAGAAATAAACTTTGGCCCCACCACCAAGTGCAGAATGGGATACTTAGTATTGCCAGCCTACAGCAAGACTCTTCTATAGCTTTCCCCTGTTGAAGGAGAGACTGAACTTACATTCCTTCCCAGCAGAGCGCTACCTTGAAAAGTAACAATCCCCCAACCAAGTCAACTCTCACAAAGTGTTTTTACTGGAGATCAATGGTGGTGGTGGTGGTGGTGGGGTGTTGCTACTTCTTTGCAGCATAATGAGGGATTTGTGGAGTAGTAATGATCCGTTCCTCCCCCCCCCCCCCCGCCCCCAGCCAGAATGAATCTGTGGAGGCCAATGGGGGAACATAACAAGAAGTCTCTCCTAGCCCCACACAATCAATGGAGGCGTGTTGGAAAGCATGAACTCCTACCTTGGCCTTAAGGAACTACACACACTTCAGGCTGGCAGCAACAAGCTGGTGTCCAGCATTTTCTCACTGGTGCATATTGGAGCACAGTCAAAAGAATGACCCACGGTGGACAGTGTCTGGGGAGCTGTGAGCGAGGCTCCGGAATAAAAGCAGAGGGCCTTTACCTCAGGTGCTTTTGTTCCCTGGGTTGTCCTTGGATGTGACTTCACGCATCCCGTGACCACCATTTGCATTCACGTCATGACATGTTTACTCGTGTCGGATGTCAGAACATGGCTGTAGAACCTGACCTGGGCAGGGTACCCCGAGTCTGGACATGGCCTCTGCCTTGCTTTCGTGCTTTCCCAGATCTAGTCTACAGCATGTGCCAGGCAATTGTGTTTAAGCTGTCTGCCCCGAGAAAGTTCTGGGAAAGGGCTGCTCTGTTAATATTTGGTATGTGCTTACTGGGGTTTATTTACATATTTTCTGAACTCAAGCAGCCTTCCTTGGATCATTGCTCTCTTTGCTACACTGGTGTATAAAGGCACACTGAAACGGAGGTAAAGCTGTCTACAGCAGCAGACTGTAGTCCGCCCCACTCCTTCAGCTCCTCAGCTCCCAGGTCTCACAGACACAGAGCCACATAGACTGAAGAAAGCTGACAGTGCACGGTCAGGGGAGGCTTGCTTGGGGTTGTAGGAGGGCTGCTGAGATGAGTCRCCTCTGCTCTGCAACAGACCCAAAACTGTCCAGGGAGAAGTAGAAAAGTCTCATCACGTCAAAAGCCAAGGCAAAGTTCAGTGCGAAGAGACCAGCAATAGATCCTCCAAAATGGCATAGACATGAGTAATCACTGACAATCAGGTCTTGCAAAAACACTTAAGCAATTATGAATGTGCTCGAATCAAATGAAAACATTAACTACCAGTAAGTAAAACCACAAGAAAGAGATAGATGCTATGAAAAGATTTTAATCCTGAAAAAGAATATAACCAGGCAGTTATCCCAAGGGCAGTGATTTTTCAGTTTGCATTAGATAAAACTGATAAGTCATTCAATCAACACTTACCCTCCCTTCCTATATTTCTAACTCACAAAGACTTCATATTTGAGATGAAGATGAATACTCTTCATGCAAAATGATTTTTTGCATTTCCTACATATTCATCTATGTAGGAAGGTGGAATAAAATGAAGTGGCCACTACCCAGAGAGGGCTTTAGCTCGTCATAGACTTTGCCTTCACTCAGTTAACATAGAGAAATAAAGAACTGTCCCACTCGAAACAAGCTGTGTCATCTCTCAGTGCTGTGTGCATCAGCGCTTTGACCTGTGCCATTCCTGGTCTGTTTACACTCAGAAGACTCCGGGGATATGCTGCCCTTTATTTCCCTCTGCTCACACTCCTCACTGCTTTTTCCTTTCCTTTGCCATATTAGGTTTCCTAGACAAAGTATTAAAGCGTGTCAGAAGCCATCTAGGGCCGGCTATGGCAAGTGAGTTTTCTGGAGATGGCCCACCATTTTGCGTGGCTGTGATGAGTGAGCTCTGAGATTGCAGGGTCCTTAGAGACTTCATCCCAGGACTGCTTCTTGCTGCCTTTCCTGCCACTATTACATAGCCTAATGATTCCTGGGCATTAGCTCACTCTATTGGGCAGATTTCCTGCAGTTAATGTGAAGATGTACTTTCATGGAGTAATGCTATATAGACAAAGTGATGCCATAATTCCTGATAATGATTTTATAGAATTCCGAAATTGATACAAATAATCTCAAGTTCCATATAGAATAAAAACTGCACACAGAGCTCTGTAAAACTTCATGTGCTACAGGCTAATTGCACTAGGAAAAGAAAACAGACTTGGACCAAATTTACAATCAAGGAAAACATTCCTTCTAGGTTACAAATGAGACCACTATCTGGTAGCTAAAGTAATAAACTGAAAATGGGCAATTTATTGTAGGTGCAAGGACAGAAAATAAATGATGGACTGGTTTATCCATACAAGACTTCAAAATAATGAGACACAAGGCAGATGATTTATCTCTTGACAAAACCCTGCTAACTTATGACATAAAAACATTGCTTTAAACTTTAAATGAACTTATGGAACTAGTAACAGATAATGAATATTTAGTCAGGTAGTAGTTTTAATGGAAAGGCATGTAAACAATTCTGCTGTAATTCCTTAAATCATATCTATCTATGGCACAAACTATTGCCTTAAACTTAGTATGAACTCACAGAATGTAAAAATTCTTAGAAAACCATGTGATCAATTATCCTGGCAAAAGATAAATAAGAACAAGAAAATGGTGGCACAGTCTTCTTCAGCTTCATCTACTGTGCATGTGCCTCTGTATGTCTGCCTGCCTGCCTACCTGCCTTCCTTCCTTCCTCCTTCCCTCTCTCCCTCCCTCCCTCCTTCCCTTCTTTCCTTCCTTCCTTCCTTCCTTCCTTCCTCCCTCCCTTCCTCCCTTCCTTCCTTTCTCCCTTCCTTCCTCCCTTCCTTCCTTTCTTCTTTATTCCTTCCTCCCTCCCTTTTTTTCTTTCTTCTTTCTTTCCTTCCTTCTTTCCTCCCTCCCTCCCTTCTCTTTCTCTCTTCCTTCTTTCCTTCCTTTCTTTACCTCTGTTCCCTTCCCTTCACTACCCTTTCTTTTCTTTTCTCTTTTCTTTTCTCTTCTTTTCTTTCCCTCTTTTCTTTTCTCTTCTCTCTGGCAGAAACTCCAAACCCCTCACCTGACCAGGGAGGGGCCTGAGTCACAGAGAAAAGAAGTTTCTTTCCCCTGCTGCTATAACCAGCAGTTAGCTGCCAGAAGCCAGTGACTTTTGGCCGCACTGTCTGCACTGTCGCAGACAGAAGCGTCTTTGGCCCTGATGGCTGACTCAGTACCTCCTCACTGCCTTCCTCAGGAAACTGGGTGCTGGGATAAGCCCCACCCCAAGCCTAAACCACGCTTCCTTGCATTCTGTACTCTTTCATTAGACAGCCTTACAAATGCTTTCCGCTTAACTATCAGCTCTCTTCAAGCTGTTTCTGACTCTTAAAAAATGTGAATGAAATATCCAAATTTAGTCTCATGATTTCGATTGTCTGCTTGATATTTCTAGTCAGATAATCAAATGTGTCGTGAGATGTAACTCATCTGAAAGTCTCCTCCCTGGAAGCTGCCTTTCTCCTACTTTATCGGGCCTTTTGTTACAGTGGTCTTGGTGGCTGTGACTGACAGGGACCTGTAGATGCTCATTAAGGAAAATCTAGTCATGGTGTCAGCCTCTGGCCTCAGTGGAGACCTGGCATGCCGTTGTTTCCTAGGTGAGAGGGGGGGGAGCACACTCATAGAAACAGGGGAGGGGGATGGGGTTTGCAGAGGGGAAATTGGGAAAAGGGATAACATTTGAAATGTAAATAAATAAAATACCCAATTAAAAAAATAAAGGGGGGAAAAGTTAATTCACCAGAACCTGCCAATTACCTTTTCGAAGCTTCACCTCTCAAGAAGGTTTAGTCACTCAAAGCTGTGCCAAAGCATTGGGAGGAATTATTTTTCCCTTAGTGAGATAATGTGCTTTTTCTTCAGCCTATCCGCCAGTGTGGTCACGCGTGGACCCACCACTCTGCTCATCGTCTAAGGTCTAGCCATCAGAACAGTGTAACTTTCTCTTTTTCTTTTCCATCACTTTTTGGGGGGAGGGGTATACTAACCAAAGTCTACCGTGTTTTCTCTAGCATTTTGGGTCTCCTTAATCCTCCCCTGAAGCTGCCCCCTTCTGCCTTGTACCTGCCTGCTGCCACGTGGCTGGCTGCTGACCTCCCTTGCTGAATACGCTGACCTTTCTCTTTCTCCCGAATCACATGCCTTCCCATGGTGCCAAGATTTATATCTTGCTTGCCCTGTTGCTTTCTCTTAAACATTAGCAAAATTGACTTTAAGCTTCCTAATGAGTCTCTTTTATGAAGGCTAAGAATCCAAAGAGGTAAGCCCAAGTTCYTTCTTAACACTTGTAGTTGCAAACTTTGCAGACATTGAAACTTGATTCCCTAGCATAACTGCAGCCATTTTTGTTTATCATGTTGTTGTAATGCTGACATAGAAAACCCTTTCTGCAGGGTCAGACTGACCACACATCCTCTTATGTTCTTAGCTTTGTTATTTTTGGAAATTCCACAACCACAGGCTCCACTTAGGACCAATCAAATTAAAGGTCAGTTACAACTATTTTGTTTAGCTAGCCAAAATAGCTGCACCACCCTGAAGGTACTATGAGCTCATTGTGTTTTTTACCTTTATAAATTGGACCTGAGAAACATTCAAGGTCTCAGTCCTTGAGCCTATGCTATGCCCCTGATCGATCAGTCTTGGTGTATGTGTTCAATAAACCATTCTTGTTTGACTGAGACCAGAGTCTGAGTGGTTTGTGTGGTGATTCCTGGACCCCAGCAGTAGGTATCTTTTCCTATTTGCTGTGTATGGCTGATAAATTCTGTCAGTTTCCCCCAGAATTTCTCCTGTGCAATACTAACTTGGCCAAACCCTGCTTGGCTTACAAGATTAGAYGAGAACAGGCACACTTAGGGTGGTGTGACTAAAGAGGCCCCACTGTTTTTCATAAGTCTCAGTTTTCTGCTTTTATTTATTTATTTAGTTGTTTTGCTTGTTTGTTTGTTTTTGAGACAGGGCCACTATATATAGCCCTGGGTGTCTTCGAACTTACTACACAAGACTAGGCTGGCCTCAAACTCACAGAGATCTGCCTGCTTCTGCTAGGATCTGTTGAGTGCTAGAATTAAAGGCATGTGCCACCAATGCCCAGCCATCTTTCTATTTTTAAAATCACCTCCTTCTGGTCCAGTTTCTCATTATTTGTTCCTGGTATGTTTTAGTAATCTTCTTTACTGCCATAAATACTGCAATTAGATGAAAATTCGTAATACCCAGCTCTAGCTATGTAATCACCCTTCTGAAAACTATTCAGCATGTTCCCATTTTCTTTAATTGGAAGTCTAATTCTTCAGCCTAGTTTTCATGTCCCATTATTAATTCATAGATTTGTAACCTAACCCTTTCCACAAAGAACTTAGAGCAGCTTACAGGAAACATATAAGGAAAACAATCAAAGCACAAATAATAAATAATGAAGAAGATTAAGACTAAGGACAAGGTAAGCTAAGCTAGGCACTGTGGCACACACCTTTAATTCCAGCATTCGGCAGGTAGAGGCAGGCAGATCTCTGAGTTAGATGCAAGCCCAGTCTAGAGAAGGAGTTCTGGGACAGCCAGGGCTGTTATATAGAGAACATGGAGAAACCCTATCCCAAAAACAAACAACCAAACAAACAACCCAACAAGACCAACATAAACTAGAACAAATAAAAACTAGAGTTAAGGACAGAGAGAATATAATATCCTATAGAATTTCTATTATTGAATCATAAAATTGGCCCTGAGCTTTTGAGATGCTAAAATGAAAAAGGAAATACATAGTACTCATTGTTAGTGAACAGAACAAGACCTCCCCCCTACGTTTATCTCTAAAAGTATTTTCTCATGACACCTTTTAAATGAGGGCAGTTCATAAGAAGGATAAGAACTTCAACATATTAAGAGCAGATGCAATACTAGTTATATAAGACTGTGCATAAAAATCCATCCTTAATGAGCCCAACATACACATATCTGGAGAATTTGCATTTATTGGAATGGGATGTTTTATTCAGTAAGACCTTGAAACATGTGGGATTAGTAATCTCCTCAGAGTGTCTCGAGTATTGAACTACCAGAATTTATCTTTAATTTTCTAGAAAATTTGATGTACATTTTTATTTAATATTACACCAGGAAACTGCATCCTTCATAAGACTGCCTGACACTTATCCTGTCACACGGAGCCTGGGAGCCCCCGATGAACTTGCTTGTTATAGAACCTGGGTCTTCAGATGAGGACTTTGTGGTCATCCCTAAGCCTTGGGTTTTCTATTTACAATTTTTAATATAATCTTGCCATACAACCTTTGTGGGTTCAAAAATATCTTCCATAATTGTCAACATTATATTTCCATTCTATTAAGAATAGTTCTTAAGCCTAAGAAGATGATGGTGCTCTGGTGTGGACTTCTACTCTGCCTCATGGAATTGTGCCTTGTTGGCTGCAGCATTTATTAGAGATTCAACCCAGACCTTCACACATTAGGAATTTCCTCATCACCAAGCTTCACCTCCAGCTGCTGCTGCTCTTCACTTAAAAGGCTCCTCTCCTCTCCTCTCTCTCTCCTCTCTCTCCCTCTCCCTCTTTCCCTCTCCCTCTCCCTCTCCCTCCCCCCCCCTCTCTCTCTGGTATGGTGTGTGCATATGGAGGTCAGGGGAGGATCTTAGGCACTGGTCCTTTTTTATCTTGTTGTTCAGAGCTGAGTATACCAGGCTACCTGCCCAGAGCTTCTGAGGATTCTCTTGTGTCTGCTTCCCATCTCACTGCAGGAGCACTGGGGTTACAGGTGATCCAAGGGTCCCAGCTCAGTGCCTCACACTTGTGCTGTGGGCTCTTTACCTGCTGAGCCCACTCCTCAATTTGGAGGCACCAAATTATCTATATGAACAGGTAAACACCATCTTCCCTCTCTGCCTCATGTTAGACGATTAAGAATTGGCCAGGTGAGAGAGTTGTAAAATCCAGAACCAAAAAGAGCTTTGGAGAAGTAGATTTTAATAAGCATGGTGGGGTTCCRTAATAATACTAGAGATAAATCAATATTCAAAATGATTATGACCTGTGATTATGCAAATATTTGCATTGTGGATCAAATGTTATGATTCATAATAACAACTTACAATTGAGATTCCATCCAAGGCCTTCAGTTCTGGAAGATGAAATATTACAAACAACCTGTAGTTTTCTTGGTTCCATATTATAATGTTCCCAAACATGTCTAGAATGACCAAGTTGCATAAACCCTAGATGATGAGAATACATTCAATTTATATACATATGCAAATCATACTCCATCAAGTTATTTTTCTAAAGGTTAGACAACCTTGAGCTTTAATATTTCAATTATATCATATATATAACTATATCATAGAATTGGAGTGCTTATGGAAAAATAAAATAGTCTCAGAAAAATAAATATTGTGTGCTTTCGCTCAGATTTGGAGCTAGTGGAGAGATTTTTCACTCATATCCGGAGCTAGTGGAGAGAAAGGCCATGAGGGTGAAAGGGGAATATTTCATGGGTGGGAAGAGGAAAAGGAGGAGGAGCAGGAGGTAGGGGGCAGGAAAGGGGTATGGGTATGATCACAGTAACTGTATGTGTCCTGAAAATGTCATAATGAAACAAATTACTTTGCACCATTACGTATACTGAAAAAAAGTTACCCCATACTTGTATCAGATTGCTGTCATTTGTACATTTACATAAAGTGAATGCAAATGTGTCTCAATAAACCTTGCTATTTGATTTTCTTCCTTTTAGTTCAGCACACTCTGTGCAGTGAGCATGGCTTCCATAGCATAAACTGTAAGTGCTGTTACAAGTGGGAACGGAGGGCCCGGGCAGTCACCTTTAGGTTGTAGATCTCTTGGTTCACAGCTATGTAGTTATTGCTTATGTACAGCTCGATCAGAGTGAACGTCTTTTGTAAAGCGCTCAGCGATGTGATCCTGTTGTTCTCAAGAGAGAGGGAGTGGAGGTGAAGCATATTATCAAACGTGTGCTTTTCCAGGCCGGTGAGAAGGTTGTTGTTCATGCTGAGGCGGCTTAATTTAGTCAGCCTGGTGATGCCTAGAAAATCAGCAAAGCCAAGGAGAGACTCAGACGGCCGGTTAGTTTCAAACAGAACAAGCTAGCCACTGTACTGATGCTCCTTGTGTGACTCATTTCTTTCTTTGTGTCTCAGAAGGACAGAGTCATGTGTACAAAGTTCCACTCAGGYGGAGTGGATTTTGGATTTTTAAGGAGATTCATTTTTTCCTTAGGTGTTAAAGAAAGGCATTTTGTAGGTAACAATTTCTCCTTCAAAAATAAAAATATAAATAGCTACTAGATCTCATTTTCAAACACTAAAGATTAGAAACCAGAGTATAACGCACTGGAAATTATGGAATCAGCCTTAGAAATGGCAACCATTTCCCCAGATTATCACATTACACGCCTAAAATTGTTTTTAGAATGAAGTCAGAAAGCTGACCATTCCAGCAGAATCCCACAGTGGGGAAGCGAGCAGGCAGGAGAGAGCAGTGGAAAGAAGGGACATTTTTCTTTTTCTTCTTAAAGACATGGTCTTAATATGCAGCTCAGACTGGCCTTAGACTCACAGCTCACAGTTCTCCCGTCTCAGACAGCTGAGTGCTGGGCTTACTGACATGAGTCACCACACAGCTGGAGTCCCAGGTACCATCAAATGTGTGACAGAGCCACAGGTAAATGATACAACTACTCCATTTCCTCCTCCATAACAGGGCCGTGTGAAAGCCCACCTCCAACAGGCTACAGGATTGAGTAGATTGTTTCCGTGAAGGGAGACTGTGAGACAAGTTTTAGCAGGCCAGAGGTTTCTTTCAATTTCTTTCCATTAAAGGCATCAAGTAAGGGTACAGATAGAATCCAAGACAGCTGCAGAATATTTAGTCTAGTGTGTTTCAGAGCATGCTGTGTAAATGGTGGATTTTAGATGCAGTACGCAGAGTCCAATGTGATGTGAAGAATCTAGGAGAGCTGCTGTGGGGAGGAGACTTCACTTCGCTCTCTGGCGTACAATCAATGTTCTGATATTAAACTTTAAACAGTCACAATGCACTCATGTCGTTATGACTGAGACCTTAGTAAAGAAGATTAATTGGAGGAGAAAGGGGAGGGGATAGGGGGTTTTGGAGGGGAAACAAGGAAAGGAGATAACATTTGAAATGTAAATAAAGAAAATATCTAATAAAAAATAAAAGCTAAAAAAAGATTAATTGATTTGGAAATGAAGCTATAGGAGGATTTTTTTCTTTTTCTTTTTTGGTATACACAAAATTTTACCATTTTGTTTGTTTTTTTAAATTAAACAAATTAAATTTATTTTAAAATATACAACTTAGTATTGACATTTTTAAGTCATCAAAATAATTGATAATAGCTAAATGCCTCTTAAATATATATATGCACTCAACCAGTTTTTAAAATCTGTTTGGAACATTAAACATGATAAAAGCAGAAAAAGATCTCTTATGAAGTCTATGAAAGGAAATTGTGACAAGTTCCTGATTAGACAGAAACTGTTCCATCTCCAAGGGAGAATACACAGTGTAACTATGGTTTCATAGAACAAATTGAGTAGTGTTCTTTCTGTTTCTATTTTTTAGAATAGTTTGAAGAGTATTGGTATTTGGTCTTCTTTGAAGGTCTGATAGAATTCTGCACTAAACCCATCTGGTCCTGGGCTTTTTTTTTTTTTTTTTTTTTTTTTTTGGGTTTTTTTTTTTTTTTTTTTTTTTTGGTTGGGAGACTTTTAACTACTGCTTCTATTTCTTTAGGGGTTATGGGACTGTTTAGATGGCTTATCTGATCCTGATTTAACTTTGGCACGTGGTATCTGTCTAGAAAATTTGTCCATTTCATCGAGATTTTCCAGTTTTGTTGAATATAGGCTTTTGTAGTAGAGTATACCTTCTTCTCAGCACCTCATTCTCCAAAGTTGACCATATAATCCAGTCACAAAACAGGCCTCAACAAATACAAGAAGATTGAAATAACCCCTTGTATCCTGTAAGATCTTCACGGACTACGCTGGTCTTCAATAACAAAAACAACAGAAAGTCCACATACACACGGAAGTTGAACAACGCCTCACTCAATGAAAACTTGGTCAAGGAAGAAATTGAGAGAAATTAAAGACTTTAGAATTTAATGAAAATGAAGGCATAACATACCCAATCTTATAGGACACTATAAAAGCAATGCTAAGAGGAAAACTCTTAGCTCTGAGTGCCTCCAAATAGAAACTGGAGAGAGCATACACTAGCAGCTTGACAGCACATCTGAAAGCTCTAGAACAAAAGAAGCAAACACACCCAAGAGGAGTAGATGGCAGGCAATAGTCAAACTCAGGGCTGAAATCAACCAAGTAGAAACAAAAAGAACTATACAAAGAATCAACAAAACCAGAAGCTGGTTCTTTGAGAAAATCAAAAAGATAGATAAACCCTTATCCAGACTAACCAGAGAGTACAGAGACAGTATCCAAATTAACAAAATCAGAAATGAAAAGGGAGATATAACAACAGAAACTGAGGAAATTCAAAAGATCATCAGATTCTACGACAAAAGCCTATATATTCAACAAAACTGGATTTTTTCATTTTCTAATTTTCAGTGAGTATAAATTTCACTTCTGTTAAGGTCTTCACATTTCTAAATATCACCTTAATTCTTAATGAAGCAGACTGTTGGCTCTTTTCACCCATACATTTCTTCAGTGCTACAAATGCTAATGACCCCCTCACTTCTACACTGCTACACACTGGGTAYAGCGATTGATGGTAATCTCCTGCATTAGAAAGGAGGGGGGGGCGTTGACAGCTGCTGGAGCACATTGTGCTTAGCAGTTCATCATCAACCCCGCCCACAGGCATGCATAAGACTGACACAGGCCTTCTGGAGGCTTCTCTAGACATCTGCCCCTTTGGTTGCTTGACCACAGGGGCTATGGCATCTTACCTTCTATCTTTGAGATGCAGTTGCCGTCTAATGTGAGCTCCTCCAGGTTGACACAGGACTCAAGGCCTTCCATTTTGGAGAGGTTATTATTGCTGAACGATGCCCATTTCAAATTCTCCAATTTTTCTAGATTTGTGATTTCAAAGAGATGTTGTCCATCTAAATTTAAGGCAGTTATCTATACAATAATTTATATTACATGTTACTTCTGAATCTTGCAAACAAATTCAAAATTATTAGATTTAAAAAGCTAACAACACAATCCAAATGTGATATGTAAATGCTAGGATTCCTTTAGGAACTAATGATACGAAAAAGTCTGAGATTACAATAAGGTTAAAGTGCAACAAGACTCTAACAGGGGTGTTTGTTGTATTCTGGGCACGATGGTGGGCCAGCTGGGTGTCACTGTAACTACTGGGACAGCTCCAGATAAAAAGCTGTCTGTCCCTTTGGGGACAGCCTCAGCTGCAGAGCCACTTTGCTTCAGGGCACACTCATTCCTAGCCCCGCTCTTTGTTAGTGGTGGATATAAAAATCTGGCCCTTTCAGCCCCACTTGGAACATCTTTAAAGCATCACTCTGATTCCAGGACTTGGGACTATCACTGAGCCTGCTCTGTAGCCCAATAACAACCCATATTACGTGAGGAAAATGTCACCAATGTTTCCCATTTTCAAGGGTTCGATTAGCTTTGTTGGTACCTTTCAAGTCTGCACTAGAAAGGACTCTGAAGTTGTTGGGGCTGTGACTGTCCCTGGCTAAGGCCTGGATAATTTCCAGATTCTCTTGCAAAAATCTCAGCTCCCTTGCCATTAGGGTGCAGCTTGATCTCTGGCTCTGAGCAGAGTTGGCTAAACTTAGTATCAAAGACCACTCTTCAGTTTATATCCTTTATTCTACATCTCCAGTTTATAGACCTTTATTCTAGATCTCCAATTCCATAATAACTATAGTCGAAGACGAGTTCCTGTAACATATTTCTAGAACTTGTTCTTATCATTTTATATTCTCTAAGAAAATGGTACATTTATTACTTTAAAATGATATATTGATTGTATGTTTCCCAACGTTATTGAAGCATAATTTACCATATAAAATGATAACTAGAGTATATTATTTGATAGCCATGCATTATAAATTAAACACTGTGATCTCAATTAGATGTGGAATCTAAGCAGCTAAACTCACAGAGGCAGAGGGAAGACTGGTAGTTTCTGGGGATGGAGTTGGGAGGTCATGGAGTTTGGGTCAAAGGGCACAAATTTTTAACTTTTCAAGAACGATGAGTTCTGAGGGGTAAAGTATATTATTACGACTACAGTTAGAAACACTGTATGGTATACTTGACATTTGCCAGGAAAGGGCATCTTAAGTCTTCCTTCCCCATTTTATCTGTTCATGTTTCTGTTCCATGTCTGTGTCCTCCTCATGGTTCACACCAGTGTTGACTACAGAGATCAATGTAAGCTGACCCAAGTTTTAATGAATGAGTCGTTACCTTCAAGTACCAGTTCCCGGTCAGATGAAAGTGGGGTCCTAACTTTGAAATCTGGGTCAGAATTTTGGCAGAAGGCCATATACTGAGCATCCGAGGTCTTTCCTCTTTAGAACTAGAATGCTGTAAGAGAGTTAACTAATAGGATAAAAAAAATAGGATGAATACAAGGGATAGCATAACGATGTTCATTTATACACAGCTAAAGTTTTGTTTCCCATGGAAGACGAATAGCCCAATAAATGATTTTAAAACATTTCCTTTCCCTTGAAATATCCTCCAAACCCAGCTAAATTTTAATTTTCAGTTTGTCTTGTTTTTCTACACACACCTTCATGGATGCTTATACTCTAAACATCCATCTAACGCTCCCATGAGACCACTTACGATCTAGAACGGCCCGGCAAGCTCCTGTGGTCGCATCACGAGCATCTTCCCACCCTCCCTAAGATGGGGCCCCTCGTACACGCTGCTCTATCATCCACTCCTTTCTTCTCTCTAGTCTTGTTTGTGCTCATACTCAACGCACCATTAAGCTCTACACTGTTTGAACATTTTGGAAACCAAACTATGTATTATTTACTTGCTCCTTCTCAACACTATGAAATTCATCTATGCTGCAGCACTGAGCTGGAGTTCATTTGTAGTCAGTGGTGTGTAAATTCCCTCTGTGTGACTCTCTCTCTCCCCCCCCTTCCCTTTTCTAGACAAGGTCTCACATAGCACAGAATGTCCTTGAACTTTCTATGTAAGTCGATTGCCTTCACCTCCCAAATGCTGGTGATACAGATATGCACACCTTGCCTGGTTTGTGGGGTGCTGAGAACTGAACCCAAGGCCTTCTGCACAACACACAACCCTTGGGTACTTACTAACTGAGCTACATCCCTAGCCTTGTATTCTCTTAACGACTCTGCTGACCATGAACACTGCTGTGCAGTCCAAGGCTACTGAACACTTCCACTGTGGAAACCCTTGTGCCTTTGTGCATGGCTCCGGTACATACACAGCATTTCTTCAGAGAATATAAAGTTACAGAAGTTTGTTGGGGGCAGGGAAGGGAGGAGGAGGGAGTGAAGAGAGAGGTAGGAAGTCAAATAGAATTTCCAAAGCAATTGTAACAATTATTATTACTGTTTCATATTCTGGCTGCAACTTAAACTTTTTGCCAATCTGCATTAATTGGCAGATTATTATGTTTGAACCTTTGGTTTTTGAATGTTAGTATGGTAAAGCATGGTTTTCTAAATTAGTTGGCTCTTCTGATATCCTATCCAGTGAGATGCTTTTCAAACTCCTTCCTTGTTTTGTTTTGTTCTCCCTCAGTTGTCTGTCTTTTTCTGTACACATTTAAAATATTGAGAGAGCCTATATTTTTTACATTTGTGTTGTAAATTTTCTTCCCTGGCAGATTACTTACCTTTTCTTTTTCTTTCTTTATAGAGTCCTTTAAGGAAAGGCTGTGCCAATTTTACCATGGATAAACCCCACCTTTCATGATATGCCTGTTGTCTCCTTCCTTATGAATAATTGCTTAATACATGGTCACAAGGATAAATCACATGGATATTTTGTTCTAAAACATTCTTGGATTTTGTCTTTTGCAGTGAAGTTTTTTTTTAAAGATTTATCTATTTTCATGTGCACTGGTGTTTTGCCTGCATACATGTGTGTGTGCGTGTGTATGTGTGTGTGTGCCCTAGAGCCACTGGAACTGAAGTTACAGACATTTGTGAGCTGCCATGTAGGTGCTGGGACTTGAACCTGAATCCTGTGGAGGAGCAGCCTGTACTCTTAACCACTGATCTATCTGTCCACTTCGCTGCAGTGAGGTTTTTACACATTGGCCCCAGCGCTTTGTACTGAGCAGCTGCTTCAGTCTGCAAAGGTGGCTCATTGTCTAGCAAGCTCTCCCAGAGGTCTGGGCCTCTGCTGGGTCTTTGTTCTGAGAGGCTAAGTGTCTGCTAGGTGTCTTTAGTAGTCTTTGATTTCTATTGAGGCAAATCTCTAAGTCTTTTCCAATATATTAATTATATTTATACCAACAAAAATTTTCTTCCCTTCATTTTGATTAGATCTAAAACCAACTGTTATGTTGTTTAAGGAACAAACATTCGAGTATCTCAGGATCCGGGGTTGAGGGGAGCTATGTGTAGGGGAACTAGGAGGAGGGGAGGAAATGGAGAGTAGAATAAAGAAAAAATATGTAAGAATGCCGGGCGGTAGTGGCGCACGCCTTTGATCCCAGCACTTGGGAGGCAGAGGCAGGCGGATTTCTGAGTTCGAGGTCAGCCTGGTCTACAGAGTGAGTTCCAGGACAGCCAGTGCTACACGGAGAAACCCTGTCTCAAAAACAAAACAAAACAAAACAAAACAAAACAAAACAAAAGATGTAAGAAATTAGATTGAGATAGAGCTGAATGTTGGGGACCAAAACCAGGGCCACCCCAAGATGATAGTGTTTGTAATAATCTACGTCCCCAACACCCAAAGTGCAGGATTCTCTTTCTGTACAGCTTAGGTATTTCTGTCCCCACAGGCTAACAGGTTAGCTTTTTTTTTAAAGCAGGTCACACATAATATTGATACTAAATACTATACTAAGTATAGTACTGTACTAGGCTTATTGTACTAAGCTTACTTACTGCACACACGAGTACTACTTATTTTCATGCAGCTTCTAGAAAGGACTCAGTAAGTTCATGTGATTAGAAAGTAATTACCCTGGAGATGTTAGGGGGAGGGCCTGGCATTTGGGCTGTTCCAAGGTAATCCATAAAACCTGCTGCCGTTTATGGGGGAGAGCTTGGGAGGCTCATTAGTGTAGGAGAACTGTCAAGTGTTAACACTGGTATATGTTGACTTTTTATTAATAGGCTAGGAGAGTGTATCAAGCTTAATGAAAGAAAATAAGGCAGAAGAATATCCTTTGTATGTCTACCAAACTCAGGGAACAGTAATCTACTGACGCCAACCTGAGTAATCTTTGTTCCACTAATGAACTTCAGAGCTGCTCTGCTTTCTTCTTCAGAGATGAGGAGTCCGTCCAGGTGTGTAAGAGTCTTTAGTCTGCCAATAACACTCAGCCTCAATGTGGCTGGCTTGGGAAAAAATATCAAAAAAGTTAATTTTCATAAGACATCACATGTATTATGACATGGGAAAGTAACACTTACTTCTTTTCCATATAACTGAAAACGTTTTAAACTACTCAGCTTCTAAAACTAAAGACTTAATTTAATTGTTTAAATAATATTTGGAATTAAATTATGTGAGGATAAATCTGTTCCATTTTCAGGATGCGAGCCCACTGCTCTGGGTGGGAGATCCCAGGAGCGCTTGGAAAGCGCCTGGTGAAAAGGATGATGGGAACCCCAGGGAGACTCATGCTTGGTGAGTGGGCAGTAAGCCAGGGAGCTCCGTGCTGGACTTGGCATGGATCTCCTGACTTTGAAGTCCAACTTGACAGGGAGATAGTGACCATTAGAGAAATCTGCTTTGGCAACAAAACAAACAGAACAAAATATTGCTTTACCTAGCTTAAATTGTTATAAAGTTAGTACTGTGGTCCACTTAATAGAACCAGTCATTTTACTAGTACTTTTAAAACACTAAATATAACTTTACAAATGTCAGTTATTTATTCTTGAGATGTGGTGTCACTACAGAACCTGTGCTGGCCTTGAACTCACAACCCTCCTGCTTCTGCCTCTCAAGTGCAGTGTCTAACTCTATGTACATTTTAGAAGCAATGAAAGAAGATTCTTAAAATTATAAATTTGGGCTCATTTAAAATACTGGGAGATAGCCTTAAAGGTATAACATGAACAATAATAAAAATAACATTCAGATTTCCTTCTATAATAGAATATGATTTTATAATTTAGGTTTATGAAGAGACATGATTTCTACATTTTAAAGAGAATAAATAATGAAAATTGCAAAGTAAGCCTATATGTTATTATCCAGAGTTTAAGGCATGTTGTAAAATGATGTTCCCTTCTTAACAGTGTGTTTCCCTTACCATATCAGATTATTCTTGGCTCCTGTGTGTCATTATAAAAGCATTCTAGCACACTGGCATGAATTTGCTGGAAGTTTGCAAATGACAATGACTTCGATCACTCTTAGAGCAGTAATGCATTCAGACTGTCACAGGCTACAAGATACCTGGCATGACAGCACAGCTTTCTCTTACAGTGACATTTGAGCCACTCAATCACCGCTCTAATCCCACGTGTCCAGGATTTTGAAGGAAGCACAGAAACAGGTGTGGCCTGCCTATTTCTGGCTAGGACGGAGCAGCAAGGCCGAGACTGGCTCGGAACTTAGGGCGTCTGCGTTTCTAGTGGTGCCTGCTATTTACCTTCTGCCAGGGGTTGTGCTGAATGTCCAGGGTGAGAAGGCTGGTGGTGTGTTTGCACAACACATTGATCTCGTCGCCAGTCTTCTTCAGCTGGTTCCAGCTCAAGTCTAAATGCTTCAGTTTCATGAGGCCTCTGAACCCCTCCAGGGTTATCACATGGTTGTGGCTGGCGTCCAAGTACTCGAGGTTGTACTGTGGCACATAGAGATAGATGCAATGCTGACTCGGGGTTTGTGTGTACCAAGTGCTTTCCCCACTTCTTGAAATATGTCACGTGTTCTTATAACACGCACAGAAAACCCGCACAAGAGTCACACTGCCGTGAGGCTAACACACTGGGCTACGGCAGCAACTCTCAGGGCAGGCTTTGCTCTTGTCAGGTTGGGAGAAGAAAAGGATTGTAGATGAGTTAGGCAATTAGATTATGGCTTTGGCAATGGAGGAACACTGTCAAACACACAAAACCAAGCCTTAAAGACTACCGAGACTACCGCAAAGATTTCCTCATCTCTCTGAACATAAAGCTGCAGGGTCTTGTTTGCACAAGAGGGCAGGCAAACAGTGACTTGCAAGACAATTTGTTACCCACAAAAAATACGTGTCTTTATACCTAATACTTAATTATATTGTTGAGATGACTTTACAGAAGAGTACATCCTTGGAGACAGAAATTTAATTTTATTCTATAATTTTTTTTTTTTAAGAGATGCATGGTTTTCTAAAGCTAGGCCTCTTGGTATAGGCCCATGATTGCTGCTAGCAATAAAATGCACCTTTCATAAAATGGCAAAGCCAAGCAACTATGGTAGTGTGTGCACCGGGTTATAGCATGCCCAGAGGAGAGTGCAGGGAGAGGATCTAGGGGAGGGGCAGAGGAGGCTGCACAAGGGCCTTTGGATCTCAGTAGCAAACTCCCGTCTTTCTGCGTGGGCTGCCTTGTAAGCACACTCTCCTAAGAGTGCCCTAACTCACACAATTGCATTGCTGATTTTAATGTACTTAGTGTTATTTTCTAATAAATAATAAAATACATAAGGCCATCCAATTGACACAGTGACCACTGTGCTGTACATTAGATCCCCAGAACATGTTCATCTCTCAATTGAACATTTCTTTCCTTTGACCAACATTTCCTCTCCCCCAAGGCCCAGGCTGCCATCCTGCCTCTATGCATTTGACTTGGCATTTACATTTCAAAAGAGCAACTCTTACCAAATGGTACACATCATCTAAGCAAGTAAATTCGTTAAAGCTAATATTCAGCTTTCGAAGCCCAGTTAACTTGGAAAGATCTCTCAGTTTACTCAAGCTATTCCCATGTAGGTTCAGATTCTGGAAGCAAAAATAAATGTGAATTGAAAAACAAAATACATTGCTTTCTGTGATGCAGTCTAGGTGTTAATAGCTAATATATTTAGAATAATTATCAATGCTTCTTAGCCTTTTGCCTAAGATCAAGAGAATAATTAAGTCATCTCTAATAATGCCAAAAATGAGAACATGATTGTTATGAATAACATTCAGAGAATGCTAATACAGTAAGTAAATACGCTATGTGATGTTGAAAGTTAATAATAGTTTGTAGCAACACAGCTGGGCCTGATATGTGATCAACATGACTTCCTATTTGATCTAAGTTTGTTATAGTTAGCAAGAAATTCTTCTTGGGTGAATAAATACATTGGTTAGGGTATTTGTTAGGGAGATCTTCTCTGGTTAGCCAGTGAACAGCAGAGGCTCTCATGATTTCAGACATTAGGCAGAAAATGACATGGAAAGAGGTCTAAGTGTGCCCCTTGACTGAGCCACTGGACCAAGGGAGAAAGTCTGAGGGTCTTGAAACAGGGGGACAGAAGGAGGTCAAAGAGGAAGATGCGTGGGCATCCAAGGCCATGCTTGTGTCGCACGTTGGCCCAGACGTTCCCTGTTCATCTCATCCTCAGACACACAAAACAAACATTATTTCAGTTTTGTATTTACAAGTGCTCATGATGCCTACACGGTTCTCTGACTTCAAAGCTCACGGTTCTGAATGGTATCAAGTGAAAGAGGCATTTGTGGGTAGACTACGAAGTACATAATGGCACAAGAAACAGTACGCCTAGCTGACGACAGTCCTCACAAGCCGCATTGTGGACCGATCTCAGTTATCTACTGTCAACCACGGTCACACACTGCAATCATCTTACTGGTGTGGATGCAGCTGAGCTCCTCACAGGGAAAACAACTGAGTTTCTAATCGTATCCAAACTTGGCTAAAACTGCCATGAAAGGCTAGGTTGTGTCCACTATTCTAAAATTCAGTGATAGGCTATACAGATGCATCATATTTAATATAACTGAAATAGAATCGATCATCTTCTCCTTAAGTCTGTGACTTAAGAGAGTCATTATTTTGTTGAACACCCCTTTCCTTCTGTCCATATATACTTGGTTCTAGAAATATTTCTCATGCCATCTGCACAGTACTTTACCTGCACCAGTGCCTCGTACTGACTAATTCCTCTTTGGTCCACTGCAACAGCTCCTACTGGATCATCACACCACCAGCCTGACTGCCACTAAGTTCACCTCCAAGATACCAAAGTTCGGGTTTTGAGAAGTAAGATTCTGCTCCTTGAAAATGTGCTACACTTTCTGGAGCAGGCTACAAAGTGCACTTTCTGGAGTTTCAGAATTGCTACTGCAGAGCACAGAAGTCCTGGTGAGGAAGCTATGACAGTATAGTAGGTCAGAGGTGATGGCAGTTTGGAAATCATGGAGCACATCTGAACATGGTAATCTCAAAGTCCTATTTCACATAGAGTTGCTTTAGTGTACAATATCACTTTCATTGGTAACTCACATTCTGCTGATACATCTGTAAGGATAAACCTGTCATATATTCGTTGATTAATCCTAGAAACTGATTCAAACATTTTGCTTTTACCTAAATCATTTAAAGAGAGATTACTGATCATTCAGAATAAAGCCACTTGCTTATTAGAAAGCCACTTCACTTCAAGGAGCTACTGAACTCCCAACGCATGGCTAGACTGAATCAATACATGATATTGGTAGAAAATACACTCCAAAATTAAGACTTAATGATAATATTTCTCCTTAACAAGTTCTCATATTGACTGCATGTTGAAATATTTTACATATTTGGGTTAAATAAAGTGACAAAGAAGTAATTAAAGAAAATTCAAGTACTTTAAGAAAACTTACAACTGCATGTGTGTTTCACACTTGATTGCTACTATAGAACACTGGTCTAGTCTTCATACAACAAGAGGACTGGGTACTTTTCAATCAAATTATATGATTCCTAACAACATTGGGTAATAACTTTAGACTCCACATACTAGATTCAAATTCCAAATTCAGGTTTCCCTTCCAATTTTTTTCTTATAATACTCACCACAATATGGCTGTAAATATTAGTCTTAGCAAGGGAAATTATCGTCTTCTCATCCAAACTAATGAGTTTTGGGCGAGGCTTAATCCTGGGCTCCATCTTCAGAACTTCATCATCAAATTTCAAATCCTGTGAGAATACTAATCCTTCAGAATATTTTTTGCCTTCTTCTAGAATAACATTGTTTAATGTAGAAAATAAAGAGTGAACTTTGACCTAAAAAATATTCCAAATGTTGAAAATTCAGTTGATTATTTGTTACATAAAACCAAATAGGCTGTATAGAAAACAATTGAGTTCTGCAGTTATATAATAATATCTAGAATAATAAAAATMACTTTAGTAAATATATAAATATAGATTAAGGTTGTGAGCTAGGCATGCATGTGGCTATTCTTATCCATAAAGATTTCTTAAAACTGGCAAAGAATACATTTAAAATAGTTTATGGCACCAAACAAAACAAGGGTTAAGAAATTATCAGACATAAAGCAGAAGGCATTGATTGATATGTAACATGTAAGAACAGAACTGTGATTTTTAGGAAAAACATATGTAGGTGAAAACTTTTAAGATCAGACACAGAGAAATGTGATGTTTAGAGTAAATAAATAAAAGAGGAGGTTACTACTGGTAGGCACTGGGTAAGTATGCGATTACAGCAAGGACTGTGAGAGAGAGTGAGAGAGTGAGCGAGTGAGTGAGAGTGAGTGAGTGAGTGAGAGAGTGAATGAGAGTGAGTGAGAGAGTGAGTGAAAGAGAGAGTGAGTGTGAGAGTGAGAGAATGAGTGAGAGAGTGAGTGAGAGAGAGAGAGAGAGAGAGAGAGAGAGAGAGAGTGAGAGAGAGTGAGTGAGAACCACATGAACAAGCAGAACTGACCCCAGAAGAAAAGAAAATAGCCAGAGGAGAACACAGAATCTATAATAAGACATAGAAAAGAATAGAATAAATACAATAATAAATGTAAAAACAAACACTAAAATAAAATACTTAAGTACTAAGAAACCCAATGATTATAACAGCAGATTTAAGTTACTATCCTGGAAGCCAGTACTGAGGAAATATCCCATAGCAAAGAATTAAGAGGTGACAGTGAGAAAAAAGGAGAAAGTCATGTCCACATATTTTAGTTATCATTTCAGAGCCACTTCTCCAGGGTGGATTTCAGAAGACTCAGCAGAGAACTGAAAAGAAGAAATAATCAAAGGAGCTAAGAGAAGAAAGCTTCTCAGAAGTAGAGGAAACTGAATCATCAGATCTGAGGAGCGCATGAGGCGGCAAGTGAAGCGAGCAGCAAGCGCGCTGTCTGCTGGCGCCCGCGAACCCTCAGTCTGCCCTCCTCCAGGCGGCTCTGCCTCTGCCGTGGAAGCCACATGAACGACTGCTCACTACTTGTCTGAGCTGCTGTGTACCTGACAGGAAGGATCTCATGAGAACAGTAAAATACAGATGCCTAGAATTATATTTAATACAAAGTATGACAGTATTACAAAGTATGGAAGAGTATAGACACATATTCAATGAATGAAGTGGGTCATCATGTTTTTGGAGAAGACAAATGATTCAAAATATTTAAATCAGGGGCAGAGACATAGTTCAGTGGGTGAGAACCCTTGCTGTACACGCACAAGAACCTGGGTTAGAATCCCAGCACCTGTGTAACAAGCTGAGCATGGCTACCTGTGCAGGCAAACCCAGCAATGGGAGGCTGTGGCAGGGGTGTCCCAGCAGCTCAAGCTAGCCAGCCTAGCCCAGTGGCAAGTGTGTTTCTGGTTCAGTGGGAGATCCTGTCTCAGAGCAGTAAGATGGACGAGAGGAAGATACCCGATGATGTCCTCTGCTGGTCTACACATGTACACACATTCACGTGCATAAACTAAACACACATATCACACACACACACACACACACACACACACACACACACACACACACACACACACACGTGCGCGCTCACACTCACACACCCAACTAATTCACTCCAAATGAAGCTCCAGACTCCATACAATTTCAATCACATCTTAGTAGAAATTAAAAAAAAAAAAGGAATGGTAAACTAATTTTAGAGTTTGAGAAAAAATATTCAAGAATTTTTTTTAAAAAGTGTTCCTACTAGAAACTGATGAGCTGATTATAATTTTTTTAGGAATAAAAATGTTCAAGAATTGTTTTAAGTTTTTAAATGATAGAGCAAGAGTTTATCCTATATATGTCCTATATATTAAAACACATTATCAAGGTTGTATTTAACCAAATCAAGATAGATTCTGAAGTTAAATCAATCAATGGAGCAGAACAGGGATTTATTTATACATAGATTTTTTTCAAATGTTAAAATAATTTAATGAGTAGGATAGTATTTCAAAACACAGCAAAAGGACAATGGTTAGATAGTATCCATTCATATTTAAGAAAACAAATGGATTAATCTTCAATTTACATAATRTAAACTAATTTCTACATATACTTAAAAAGCCAAAAGTTTTAACATAAGCTAGATAAGCACTGAGAAAAAAAACAAAAATATTTATTATAAGACTTTTGAAAAAAGATATAAAATTCAGAATCCACACTGGGAAAGATTGAGAGAGACAAAGTTTATAAATTACACATTAAATAGCAACTTTTGTTCCAATAAAATGAAAACACAACAGAATATTTGCACTACAAAATAAAGTACTAATATTCACAATACATAATTTTAGAAATAGGCATGAAAACAACCATCTTGTAGAAGTTACCCATGAAGGCTAGAGAGATGGCTCAGTAGGGTAAGAGCACTGTCTGCTCTTCCTAAGGTTCTGAGTTCAAGTCCCAGCAACCACATGATGACTAACAACCATCTAATGGGATCCAATGCCCTCTTCTGGCACATGTGTCTGAAGACAGGTACAGTGTACTTATATAAAATGAATAAATAAATATTTTAAAATAGAAACTACCCAAGAATACAACAGGTGATTTGTAATGCTGTGAAGAGTTTTAGGCATATTTGGAATATTTTGCATTTTTGCTTAAAATAAGAGAAAAAAATTTGATAGTGTACTGTACTGTCAAGGATGCAAACAAAACAAAACAAAAACCAAAAAAACAAAAGCCAAAAAAACCAAAAACCTAACAACAAAAACCCCATGTCACACGCTGCTGGAAAGGTGTAAAATGTCTAACCCTCTGTGAAGGGTATGGGGCAATGCTAGAACTTAAACTAAGTGCACCTGTGGACTTTTATTGTTCTCTGTAGCTCTCTCTTGCATAGGAGTGTCGACAGTCACATGAAGACACTTCTATAATAACATCCACTCAAACAGAATTTAGTAGTTAACCTACAAATGTTATCCACACAAGAGAACTTAAATCAGTTTTTCTGAATGGTGGTATACAGCCTCAGAAAGAAAAAAAATTATACATCTATGTGTAATGAAATTAAATATATTTAAAATGTTTTGTGAAAAGCATGACGTAGAGCTGGCTTCTACTAGCTAAGACTGTGTGTGTCAAAAAAAAAAAAAAAAAAAGACTGCGTGTCAGTAGAAAAGGGCTGAGAGCAAACAGCAAGCCTGATAGGGGACGCACTGGAGAAAGGAAGGGGCGGGAGGTTAGGGGAGGTTAGGGGAGGTTAGGGGAGGTTAGGGGAGGTTAGGGGAGGTAGCTTCCTGGTCTTATTCTATAGGCATCCATAGGCTTTGGATGTTTCTCAGTGAGACTACAGTCACAGAATAAACCTATAATGTGCTCACATAATAAAAGTAATCAGCTGTCAATATGACAAGGTTTGAAAATTCACTCCTTCATAGAAGAGCCATTGTGTGTGCACACACATACACACAAAGCATTGAGAAGCATACATAATACAAACTCTGCTTAACATTACTTGATTTCAAATTATTCCACTCCAGGCTAAGGAATTCATGTTTTTAAAAATTTTYTAAAAAAGAAAAAAAGAAAAGAAATGCCTACCACTGTAGTATACTCAAATTCAACGATGTACTCTGGCAAAACGAGGTCATGGTCAAAGACAAACCATTTATACTGCCGATAGCCACAATCACAAGTTCTTTGTCCTATGATAGAATCCAGAATTAAAAAGAAAAGTCTGACAAGACAAACACTTAACATACAGTAAATGTTTACACTCCAGCGGAGATGAAGAAGTGACAACGAATTCTTACCAAGAATTTCCCACAATTACAAAACTGAGGATATTATAAAATCCTCCGTTACAGCCCTTTCCCCACAGAGCAGGCTCTTGTTTAGCTTATCATTTTCCTCTTAAATCTTCGTTTTACTGAGGACTAAATGGCTATATAGTTTTGATAAATGTAGCATTCTAAGATTTATTAAAGGTTCTTTTTTACTTCTTTGAAAAGTAATTGTTCGCACACACAAGAAACCCTCCATTTCCATGACTTCTGCAACCACTGATTCAAAAATGCAGGGCAGAAGTATTTAGATTTAGAAAAGTGTTTGTAGTGAACTGTACATTTGTCACTATGCCTGGAACAATAAATGTAGCTACAGTTGCACCATTTCATTTATACTGTATTAGGTATTATGGAGAGGRTGTCATGTACCTAGGAAGGCTGTGTAGGCGGCATTTGTCATAAAGGACTTAAGAATTCAAGCAGTTTCTTTTTATCTCTAGGTGTGTGTGGAGGTGTGTGTGTGTACTCTAGAACTAATTCCCCATAGATACTGAGAGTTGGATGTGGGTGAGTACACACACACACACACACACACACACACACACACACACAAACACACACTCCTACCACAAATAATAATTAAATTATTGAAATTAATCTCAACACATTATTGATATGGATAACAGAAAAATCATTACTATTCAGAAGTAGACGTTCATAGAAAAGCGTATGGGCCTTGTTAGGTTGAGATCAGACCATGCTATAAGTTATATACTGTTGTATTAAGTAGGAATGTTTTGTTCTGAGAGGGATGGGACAGCACATCTTTCCTTTTGGCAGACATACTTAGCACATGTCTCTGAGGAACAAACACCGAGTTAACCATGGGGTAGTTGGCTTTACTGATGGGCTCCTGGTCACGAGCCTGAGTACTCTGGCCAAGAAAAACCTTCGCAATGAGGATGGTGCCTAAATACGAAAAAAGACATAATTTTAATAAATATGACCTTAACAAATTTCCAATGTAATGCTTATTTATCTTAATGCTCTGTAATGGCAGAGGCCATGGTTATCGATACTAGATAGTGCAGAGCATACAACTTGATTCAAAATAGGAGTGAGGACATATCTGATATTAATAAACTGGTCCTAAAAAGGACATGGTGATTGGAGTGAACACTCTTTCAGTGCTGGGCATGGTGGCTCATGCTTATAAATCCCAGTGCTTAAGAATCTGAAGCAGGATCTTTTCATGCTTTAGGCCAAGTTTACATAATGGATTGCACATTACTAGGCTATAGTATGGAAAAAGAAACACAAACAAATACAACTATAAAGAAACTAGAAAAGAACACAATAATTTAGCAATGCCTTTGCTGTGTGTGTGTGTCTGGTCGCTGTGTCTGTGTTTGTGTCTCTCTGTGTGAGTGTGTATGTCTGTGTGTCTCTCTGTATGTATTTGTGTGTGTGTGTACTCTCTCTTATCTTGTAGGCTCCAGGAATTGAAATCAGATACCTGCTGAGACATCTTCTGTCTCTTCCACCTGAGATCTAACAGGTACTAAATATAAATCTATGGAATGGAAGGATGGACATTTCTTCTCTCATGGATCCTTGAGATCTTTGTGATCTCCTGAATACTAAAGATTCCTATGAGTCAAAAAAGTTGGAAAAATTCTAATCATTATATATACGTTATATATAAATGAATTTTCAATATTTTATTTTTATTTGTGTGTGTGTGTGTGTGTGTGTGTGTGTGTGTGGTTGTGGGTTTGTGCACATGAAAGCAGTGCCTGTGGAGTTTAGAAAGGCATGTTGGATCTCCTGAAACTGGAGTTACAAGGTGGTTATGAACCACCCAGTGTGGGTTTCTGGAACTGACTCTGGTCCTCTGCAAAAGCAGCCAGTGCTCTTACACACTCAGCCATCTCTCCAGGCCTGATTCTTTATTTTCACTCTAGGAAAGATACAAAATGTGAGTCAGGCTATGCTGTTTTAGAAGAATTAAGTAGATAGTAAATATGAGATTTTTCTAATAACTGGAATGGAAGAGAATAATTTGAAAAGTATCAGCTTGTTTTCAAGTAAACAGGCCTTGGTTTAGCAAGCAGCTTGTCTTTCTGATGATATTTAACTATATGAAGCCATGCGCAGCTGACAGCTCGCCATGAACCATTCCAGCAGAACTGTGGTCTGGATCCTGGCATGCTATTCTCAAAGAACCAGTAAGTACTTGAGTGCCGCAAGCCCAAGGCTCCAGGCTGCCAGGCTGCCAGGCCTTCTGACCGACTTTGCTACACCCCGGCTACAGGAGGTGTTCCTGGCTGAGGACAAACCCAAGTTCTGCCTACCTGATGCTCAGGCAGTTTGGTGACTGAGAGATAATAGAATAAGCGCCCTTAATCCCTAGCCTGATTGTCTGTCTGATCTCTTTATTGTATGCCTTGATACTTCATTCATATTTATACTTATTACAGCAATTGTAACTTAATATTTAATTATGTGATTATTGATATTTGTAGGCACTATGTAGGGGAAACTGGTTTACACAAAACCAGACAGCGCCTAAGATACAATAAGCATTAATTAGTACATTGTTAATTAGTACATTCTGATTAATGATGAGCTGAAGGGGAGGCAAGAGAAGGCACAGGGGCTGGCCTTTTCTCCCAGCCTGGAAGTAAGCGCTTCCACGGTGTTTTCCAAGTTGGTTCTTGTACTTAACACTGCCATCTATGTAAGCTGCAAGAATGGTATTTACTAACTGAATAAATTACCACACGGTTTGCCTTCTACAGAACAACGTCTAATCCACACGCTTTATAACTCGTGCCAGGTTTTCTCATCACCTTAGATTGTGGTGACTCAGAATAAATACGTCCAATCGTCCTGACTGCTCTATCTGATTATTTCACATACAAGCCAATTCTTTTCTCTTTCTCATGAAGCTAGTGCGTACTTCTGAGTTTATTCTTATGATGCAACATAAGGACAAGAAGCAGACTGTGAAAAGCATATGCAAGTTGGATGAAATATCTGAACAACAAAGGTTCTCTTCTTCCTAAGGCTGGCAGACAATAAATACAGAGCTCAGCTGACAGTGCAGCTGAACAGACAGAGGYATGTCACTCTTCTGGTGAGTACACAACACAACAATTTGGACAGCGTCTCTTGGATTGATAAAATCAAGAATGAAAACGATCCAGAAGAGATGGAGGAGCTGAGGGCCCCACAACTCCAGGAGCATTGTCTGTTACCGTGTCTGTAGAGGTCACTCTCTGATGGGCCTTTCTTCTCCTCCTTGAACTTCTGCTGGAGGAACTCGATTCGGGGACACTCACACATACTGAGGCTGTTCACAAGGGTAACGGCTTCCTTTCTGAGAGGGGGCTGCAAAGGAAGACAAAAACATCTGAGGGCCTTTTTAAAATGTAAAATCGACAGCATTTCTACTTGGAGGCAGATAGCTTATTATTTTATGTTTCTGTGTCTGCCAAAGTAATCTGCTACCTTCAGGTGCAGCTTCATTATGCAAAGTCATTTAAATATTTAAAATTCATACGTAAATAGGTCTATACAAAAGTGCTAAGGAACAAAATTTGCTCCGCAGGGTAAACCAGCCAAAGTCATAATCAATGCCAGCACAGTGTGGTGCCGGGTTTAACAGCTTTCAACAAGGACTTGTGGAAAAACTCTTGCTATCGCCAAAGGAAGGTGCGTTGGGGTGAGGTATTACATCAGTAGAGGATCCCATTCGTTTCGGGTGTATGCTGCACAGTTGACATTATTTTCCAGAAACAAAGCATTTCCAACTGTGCACCGACATCTTAGTTTTGTTGTGACTAACTTCACTTCTTCCACACTGTATCAGTATTATACAAAGAGCAAAGAGAAGCCCTGTTCTGAGTAAGGATCCTAGAGCTGTGAGCCATTATGAGTGATTCCAAGGATGGGAGGAGAAACTGGCAAAGTCACAATCTGAGCTCAGATCTTTCTGTCCTTGTCACAACCTCAGAGTTTTAAATTGATCATTAGTTTTTGACTAACAGGCATATTATTTAGAATGATGTCTTTTCTGAAATTCAATTAGGAAATTATTTCCTAAATTGAGAAATTTCCTAACTGAAACCCAAAGCTACCCAAAGAAGTTCTTTTTTTTTTTAAAGAAAGGCAAACTGGTTCCTGTGTCTACAAAGCCCACACTTCAGCAAATGCTCTTTCCATTCTGCAATGGTCATCCCCATTTGCTTAGTTAGAGTCTCTGGACACCGCACATGGGGGACAGAGAGAAGTCAGGAACTATGAACAATAACTAAAAAGGAAAGACATCTCAAACTGCATCAAAGAAGTTAGTCTTCTTAATTGAAATGAGCAGAAGGTGGTGAGCAGAGCTGAAAGCTTCTGTAAGGCAAAGGACAGTGTCACTAGGACAAAATGGCATCTTTACCAACCCTACATCTGACAGAGGGCTAATATTCAATATAGACAAAGTACTCAAGAAGTTAGACTCCAGAGAACCAAATAACCCTATTAAAAATCGGGTACAGAGCTAAACAAAGACTTCTCAACTGAGGAATCTCGAATGGCCAAGAAGCACCTAAAGAAATGTTCAACATCGTTAGTCATCAGGGAAATGCAAATCAAAACAACCCTGAGATTCCACCTCACACCAGTCAGAATTGCTAAGACCAAAAACCCAGGTGACAGCAGATGCTGGCAAGGATGCGGAGAAAGAGGAACACTCCTCCATTGTTGGTGGGAAGAGGAAGTGGAAGGGTCAGGAGTTCAAAGTCATCGTCAATCCAGGAAGAAAACACGCAGGCGTAGGTGAGGTGATCCATTTGGGGCAGAGCAGCATCGGGGTTCAAACAYAGCAGTGCTCTCATGTATGTGGTCACAGTGTGACCTGGCCTGGGAAGTGACACTCTCTAGCACTGGGCTACAGCTGTCTCATCAGGAGGCTGCGGGAGAGTTGGCTAGATGCGTGGAGCTCAGGGACCTAGCGATGACACAGTATTCGTGTTAAGGTGAGGACAGAGAAGTAGAAAGGAAAGAAATGGTGGCAGAAAGAAGAAATAGAATGCTGGCYGGCAGCTAGGAAGCGCAGCCAAAGTGAGGGAAAGGGATGATTTCCACACATAGTTTACAGGGGYGTTGGAGGTTCATGTTGAGTTTAGAGCCAATTAAAGAAAGAGATTTCAAGGTCACCAATAAAAGACTTCAAGAAGAATCAAACAAGGCAGGCAGACAGAGCTGTGAGGACTCACTGTGCTGTTCTTTTCATGCCTAAGACTCTCAGTCACTAAGCTTACTGGGAAACTAAGCTTCCGGG
>BDUI01000882.1:160491-171150 GCA_002335545.1 Apodemus speciosus
AAAAAAAAAAAAAAAAGCCCTGAATAGAGTAAAATGTTTCCATTTAAAAGCTTTGGCAATGGAATGCTGAAGAAAACCTCTCTTGAGTCAGGGACACTCAATACTTCAAGGATTTACCTAAATATAGCTTACTTTAATTGTCCCCAGTCATGAGAGGACAGTAGCGTGGAGAATTCAAAGCTCACTGGGTTTGGGGTTCAGAGCATGTCTCCTGAGGTTCAGCCCGGCGTGTGGAAGAAAACGATAGTCTGCATATGTCGCATTGTGAAGGAACCATAGTCTACATACGTCACATTGTGAAGGAACCATAGTCTACATACGTCACATTGTGAAGGGCTGAATCACTAGGAAAATTGTCTGGTTTCACTTTCCTGGTTCATCTGTGTAGGAGTTCTCASCCCCAGCCCCAAGATGCTGGAGCCAGCAATGCTAGGGGAGTGCTCTACCTGGAGCCACTGCGTGCTTCAGGCAATGACCAACCATAACAGTACCCACCCCATGTGGTTATTCTCAGAATCTACTTACAATAAGGACACGAAAGCCGCAGCCATGTTTTACTGGTGTTCGTCGCTGCTCTGTTCCAACACCAATTTAGTGTGTGTCATGAATTTATTCATTAACTATTCCTCAAGCACTTTCAACTGCACAAAGCCTTCTAATTTTAACACCATAAATCAGCCTGAAGGGGTGATCTAGAGGGAGGTAAGGAGGAGGGAGGAGAGGGGGCAAACATCGTGGCTTGATCACTTGACGGGCTTGCTTTTCCTCCTCCAGCTCTGCAGCTGGCTGTGCCCAGGACAGTGTCTGTGACCGAAGGAAAGGACCTGGACCTTTCCTGCAACATCACAACAGACCGTGTGGATGATGTCCGGCCTGAGGTGACGTGGTACTTCAAAAAGACACCCGATAACTCCCTGCTTGCCTCCCACATGCTGGCTCGGCTGGACCGCGATTCCCTGGTACACAGCTCACCACACGTTGCCTTGAGCCACGTGGATACCCGCTCTTACCATCTGCTGGTGCGAGATGTTAGCAAAGAAAACTCCGGCTACTATCTTTGCCTTGTGGCCCTCTGGGCTCCTGGACACAACAGGAGCTGGCACAAGGTGGCAGAGGCCATGTCTGCCCCGTCTGGCGTAAGCGTGACCTGGCTAGGTGAGTAAGTAGCTTGAGGAGCGCCTTTTAGTCTCTCTGCTTAATCCTTCCTGCACACTCAGGAAGTGTGTGGTGTGCTGGGCATTCTGCCTCATTTAGATATTTGGATCAGACAAGTGTCCTTGAGCTCCCAGCTCCCAGGCTACAGGGAAGCAGGATGGGCTGAAGCYGTATGGCCAGCAAGGACAAGCGTAGGTGGCGTCCGTCCCAGTGCCCTTGCTGGAGGAAGTGGTTTCTTTGTTGTTGAGAGTGTCTGCCTGTGAGAGCTGAGCTGAGTGGCTCTTTGTTGCAGAGGCAGCCATTCTCTTCTCTTTACTTAGACTCCTGGGGATTTCTGCCCTGGACCWGGGCTCCCCGAAGCTCAGTGAGAAAGAACAGCCACTCTGCCAGCTAATGGAGAATGTCTTCTACCCCTGATGCCCYGGAWGCCCGGTGGTTATATCTGCAAACACCATTTACAGTAGGGGCCATCTCCCTCCCTGTCTCCTCAGGCTCCCAGCTGCCCCAGGCGGAGGGGTGGAGATGTCCCCTCCCCCCCATGTTTTATAGCAGCATGTAACATGGGAAGATGACTGGTGTCCTCACTGTGTCATCTCACTTATCATGTATGTGATCCCTGGAGTGCCCTTCCTTATCATATATGTGATCGTGGCTGTGTTCTGTTTGTCATATGTCCACTGATACATTGTCATCTCGTCATCACGTGTGCTCCCTGGGGAGTGCTCACTTTGTAATGCGTGTGCCGCCAGGTAAGTCCTCTTTCATCACGTATGTGCTCTCTGGAGAGTGCTCTCTTTCATGTGTGCTCCCTGACAAGTACTTATTTTGTCATGTGTGTTCCCGAGTGTGTTTCCCTATGTTTTCGTGTGTGCTTCCTGAAAAGTTCTTCATGTTATCATACGTGTTCCCTGGTGTCCTCACTTGGTCATCCGTGTCCTTCCTGCTGTGCTCACTTTACCGTGTTTGCTCTTGGTGTCCCTGCTTTATCATCTATGTGGTCCTACATGTCTTCGCCTTGTCTTCCATGAGGTTGCTGGCTTTGACGGCTCTCTCTCCTGTAGTCCCCTTGTCCTTTCTCCTCTGCATCTGCCCTCTGGGAGGAATGTGTAAGTAGCTCCTTTTGTTCATCAATGGCTATTCAGCTCCGRTGGGAGGGGCTGGCTCCTACCTGTGTCATTTTCTTCCATTTCACTGCCCTCACAGGGCTTTGGGCTCTGACAAAGACATTTGAGTTTTCTTTGATTAAGGAAGCAGCACCTATCTTTAAGGGCCGGTAAATGGCCTCATCCTCTGTCTTATGCTAACCCTCCTCCTACATGTGCATGCCTCCAGCTCCTAAGTAATTCTTCTCGGTCTTTCATAGAAAGCTGGCTCCAGGGTGAGTTCCCTGTCTGCTTGTCCCTCATAAACAGATGGGAACTTGCGAATGGTAGTGAGGTGCGAGGGGAAGTGTCATGAGAGAGTAAGCGGTAGGGAAAGTCCAGTTAGGGGACTGAGATGGGGTGAGTGGGGTGTGGGGGTGTTATCCCCGTGAGCAGAGAGGTGCTTTGATATCTAAAGAGCGAAAGGAGCAGGCTTATCTGCTTTCATTCCTGCAGTCAGGAGCCTGCGCTCGAGGCGCTCTGTGAAGTCCTGAGCTGGAACAATGTTGGCCCAGCCAGGACTCTCCTTAGCAACCTTCAAAATAAAACAGATGTTGTCAGCACCAAGAGAAGAGTTTTCATCTCTGGAGTTGAATCTGTCTCACGGCTCTGATCCTAGTGCATTGTGTGGCACTGTCAAATCCCCACTCCAGCTTTCTCCCTCCCCCACCACCCTCCCCTCCAACTTCTGAATCCTAGCTCCAGGATTTTTTTTTTTTTTTTGTGAAAATTCTGCCTGCACTCCAATTCTGAGGGCTTCTTTGAAGTCCTGGTGTATTGATCCCATACACCCTGGGGGAAGTACAGGCACTGTCAGACATCAGGGGCAAGCTCTGGGAGGGAGTAGGCTTTGTAACTGGAAGGGATTTGTTGGTGACGTGTTCTCCAGAGATTGAGAGGAAATAAAGAGGCTAAACTGTGGGAAAGACTCCCTTATTATCCTGAGGGTCCTGCCACTTGTTTCCCTGCAGAGTGCCAGCACCATTGTGAAAGACATCAGTGCCCATCTCCAGTGCATACAGAGCCCCAGACCTTCCCTGCACTTCATATGGGATAGGCCTGCCCCAACAASCAGATGCTATAAAACCCACGCATCCAAAACCCAGGACTGGATAGAGTATTCCGAGGCCCTTGCATGATTGTGAGCTCACCAGGAGTGTAAATATTATAAAAACGACTGTGTTCTTCTCTTTCWTCCTCTTAAGTCCTCACCCTATTCTCCGTCTATGACTCATGGTTCGCAGCTGCTTGGACGCTTGTCAGGAGACGAGTCRGGCCTGAGCACAGCCACAGGCCTTTAGTCACAGACTGCAGACTGCATTCTCTGCCCAGAAACGGAGGCAACCGACTGACCCTACATGTTTTCTCTAGAAATGTAATTTGTGCATTCCATCAAATACAACTGGGGCCTATATAAGATAATGAAGATGTGACCAAAAACCAACCAACCAACCAACCAAACAAACAAACAAAAAAACCAAAAGGAAAAGAAAAGAAAAAAAAAAAAAAAAGAAGCCAGGTAGACAAATGACCTGCTAAGTATGGAGATCATCCTAGGTTACGTGATGTGGAATGTTGTCACAGAAGCATTCTTAAGAAAGTAGGATCCCTGTGCAGATATGATACAGCACTCGGTTTTGTACTTGGCATATTAATAATTCTAATTACCACTTATTGAGCACGTTTTCTTTGACGGAGAACTTTATATGCATTAAATGGTCAGGTGGGAAGTGCTTATGACCATCTTTGGAAAGGAGACTCCCCCATTGGCTAATTCTTACTTCTTGCTTGGGATGCCTTAGAATTGTGACCCGAGTCGAGTCTGTCCTAGGCATTATCTTAGTATGTGGGGCGTGTCTTTGGCTTTGGAAGTCAGCTTTACCCCCTGAGACAGCCAGTCCCAAGTCCTAAAGATGGGCTATTCCTTTTCTCAGCTTTGGAGCTGCTGTCCCCGTTGATGACGGGGTGGGAACCGGTGTGGTCTTAGTCTGTTGTGTTACATGGGCCTGCTATTGATGGTCCGAAAGGTGAGCCATCCTTTGCAGCAGGGTGGGAGGATCTGGKRWTTTTTTTTTTCAAAGAAAGTAAAAGAAAGGCCTTTGTTAAGATTTGTATTCCTCTTTGAAGAAGGAAAAGCTCTAAGTTGGTTTGCAAAATGAAGAACAAAGCATCAGACATAAAGAAATAATCAAGATCAAAAGAGGCAAARAGAATCTAAGAACAGATATTGCTTGGGATGAGTTAGTTGGGTGGTTGGCATGAATTAGTTGCTGCATTTGAACACCAAATTTGTAGAGTTTTGAAGTCGAGACAAAAAGAGATGTGCTCATCTAGTTGTCTAAGGAAAGAAAACGTAAACCTTCGGGGAGGCAAACTCTTTCTTGGCACTGAACTCATCCTGTGCTTCTTCATTTGGGGGCGGGCAGTGGATAGTTAATGCATGGTGCCCGCAGCCGTCCTTTTCCCGAAGGCCTCCAGTGATGGTTCAAATGTATGTTTCTTATGCCCACATTCTCTAAGAGCTGAGGGTGTGAATTGTGAGTGTGGAAAGGAGTTTCTCTCTCGAAAGAACTTGAATTGCTTCAGGAAACAAATGTTGCTTTGTGTTGATCCAATTTAGTGTATGGCTGAAACCGAGAGAGCCGAGCAGAATGGCCAGTTAATCTGCACATTTTAAGCCATCTCTCTGTGCTATCAGATGTCTTCAACGAGCCCTTGGCAGGAGCTGGATRCTAATCAGTTTATGGTTGAGCTCKCTGCCCGAAGTACCAGCCTTGTGTTAATTAGAGAGGGTTCCTAAGGCTCGGGATGCAGGAGGAGGCGCAAGAGCRGGAGGGAGCAGTGCTGAGCTCTGCTGGTCAGCCCCTAGAATGGATATTCATTCTTCACCACTGGAGAACTGGCACCTCTTCAGCAGTATGCCAGCAAGGAAGGTAATTATTTTTTTCTTTAAAAGGAGCCGTTAATCTGCTAAGTACTTGGTGGGCGCTCCGGTGTTGCGTGCCGTCTGTGGTCTGTAGGACATCCTGTTTAGATTTATGGCGGTTCTAGCATGGCTGTTGTCTGTACCTGTCCAGGATTATTCCAGAATGGTGGTGGAGTATTGGAGTCAGTGAGGCTTGCGTGGAGTTCTGCTTTGTAGACTTTGGTATTCTTGGTGTTATGGGATAGTGCATAAAGTGCTTGGTACAGCACCTCCCAGTTACATCCTTGGTGGCGGCGGTGGTGATTTATTAGTGCTTAAAGGTCTCCCTCGCCANCCCATTGCAATTTGGCTCCTTGTTCAACTCAGATTCATATTTTGGTGGTTATGCTGATAATATTTTGCAGGAATAAATTCTGGTATTACATTGAGACCCAATCTCATAGAAACTTTCACAATCTCATGGAATCTTTCTCTTCCTTGTTCATCAATGTTCCCTGAGCCTTAGGTATGGGGGTGTTTTGTAATGTATCTGTTCAGACTAGGTTCCACAACTCTGCATATAAATGGTTGTGACTCTCAACAGTGGCCTCCATCTATTTCAAACAGATGTTTCCTTGATGTGGGAATGAAGACTACATTTATCTGTTTATTTAAGTACAAATACTTAAAAATGTTGTTAGAAATTGTGTTGGCTTAGTAAATTAGTACTTCTAGATTTTTCTCCAATAACCATCATTTCAGGAGCAATGATCAGTTAGCTAGATTTCTAGGATAGATATAGTATCCCTTTTACTGAGTGGATATTAAACATAATAAGATAGCCTTTGATAATGTCAAAGTGTGTGTGCATTTCTGCACCCATAGAGTTATTGTAATATGCTGGTTACTGCTGTGGTTCACAGCTGGGTAGGGCTGTTCATTACCTCATATCTGAAACATGCATGATGTCCTCTGATACCATGAAAGCTAGTCCTCACAGAGGCTACATTCAACATCTGATTTTTAATGGAAACTCTGAAAGCCAGACATATCTGGACACATGATCTATATACTCTCTATGTTTTATAGAATGCAAGAAGTATTTTTTGTTTTTCTGTTTGTTTGTTTTCTCAACACCACAAAACACACTAAGAAGACAGAGGGAGCAGATGTGTGTGTGTGTGAAGTTCATTCTGTTAACTATACCAACAGTGAAAAAATCTCTATAGAGACCATGGAGTCTATGTCTTCTGTTACCTAAACAACTCAAATATTAGTATTAAGTGAATAAAATCTAARACATTTCATATTCCCTTCCAATAAAATGATTTATTTGTTGACTCTGGAATGGAGACATAAAAGAAATGACCAATATTACTGATGTCTTTCAAAGGCCATTTGCAAAATTGTGTCTTTAATAATATTGTCATGGAATATACAAATAGAACACTTGATGATGATGGAGAAGATAAGATTTTTGTACATGTTTTGTCTGGAGTGCTACTAGGAGAGCTTTTTGGCAGTGTCAACTAACAGACTGTTCTTTGCAAGATCAAACCACATCTCTGACTTGCAGTTTAGAAAAAGTATTCTATATGTAATATATTAAAAAAAAAACAAGAAATAGCAGAAAACAATAGGAAACTGTCATGACCAAGGCAACTTAGAGAACAAAGGATGTATTTGGGATTATGATTCCTGTGGGAAATTCCATAACAGCAGGGAAGTCATGGATGCAGGCATATAGAACAGGAAGTTCAGAGGTCAGATGTCCAACAACAGGAAACAGAGAGCAACTGGAAGCTGTATGAGGCTCTAAAGTCTCAAATCTCTCTCCTAGTGAACTATTATCTCTAGTGAGGCTCTACCAGCTAACTTCTCTGAACAGCATCACCAATTGTTCAACTATGTGATCTCTACGAGGGACATTTCCTGGTGAAACCACCACAGTGATAGCCATATTTCTCATAAATGAGCTTAACAAAGAAAAATAGCCAGTGTCCACAGTGTTGGAGAGTGGAGAGGTTCACAGTTTCAGAACAGAAGGTGGGACCACAGGACCAACTCTCCTACAGAAGTTTTGACTCCAGTAAAGTCACATTCTATCTATTGCTTTTTCATACGGTAAGATGTATCTAAATATTGCTAACTAACAAAGCTTTTAAAAACATTAGGACTGGGTGTTTTACATTTACACATTCGTTTACAATCTGGAAGTAGCATGATGGGCTCTTGTTCCTTCCCAAGTACCTTTGATCCTCATCATTTTTCCATTTTCTTCTTMCTGTCTCCTTCTCCTACTTCTCARTATTATTAATTATATTAATGAGGGAACTGAGCTGAGTTATAGTTAGCATCACTCCTGCCTAGTCATGGCTGGCTGCCAGGTATCTTATGTTCATTGTCTAAGTTATCTTTGTTCTTATAGTTAATAGAAATGGCAAGCAGTGTGTTTTAATAATATATTTGTGGTCTTCTTCCCTCTGTAAATATTAATATTTGTAATATTTGGCAGCTATAGTTGTGTTGCAACTTTGATAAAATATATGTATTGCGTATATGCTGTGTTTTAGAAAGAAAAAGTCATCACTCTCCCAAGCAGATAGAGAAAGAAAATGCTGTCAGAGCTCCTATTTCTTAAATAACAAAAAATTCAGTGTGTTTGGAGACAGGTTTTCTTATTTGTATCTGATAAAAGTTAGCTTGGGAAGTTATAATATGAAGGGGTGACCTCTGTCCAGGCTGACTTGTCACAATTTTCCAGTGTCTTTACTCATTACAAGCTTCCTGGCTCTTCACATAAGAAATCCAAACTTCAGAACAGAGAATGAATACAAAACTATTGCTCTAAATAAATTGGAAAGGAAATCAACTGTCTACAAGATTCAAGACACAATCACAATGCCTGTTTCTAAAGTGGCCACTCACAAAGTGACTTTGTCAGGAAACAGCTTGTTTCAGAAAACAGGGTCACAGAGTTATTTAATTTGAAAGAAAATAATCACCTATCCTCAATTGCACTTCAGTGTAAGAAGGGATGCTGGTTAATAGAACAACACACTTCTGAGGTGCTGGGTTCCTGTCTTAACATTTGAAAATTAAATTACGTATTATGCTGAAACTTCATAATTAACAATTACTCTATTATCTCCAAGCCCATACCTGTTTYAGAATACAGGGTGAACAGGACTGATCTCCACCAAGTAGTTTCATATGATATTCTTATGGCTTAATATCACTCAGATAGAAAACTCACAGTGGCTTCTCTTATCATTCAGAACACAGACTCCATTCAAGCAGTGAAATAGGTTTCAAATTCATTTCTTAGCACTTCCAGGTGCATTTCCATTGAAGTCCTGCACGATTTTTGTAGAGTTTTCTGCCCTCAACCCTCACACAGAGCTTTATTGATTCTATGACAAATAAGTCAGTCAGCTTGTAACTAGCATGTTCGTTGGACTTTCTCTTCAAGGTTTTCTCGATCATTTTCCTTTACAAAYAGAGTCACTTTCTTATTATTTATTCTACTGAATGGAAAAGAGGTGGATTCAAAGAACAGTATATTAGCTTCCCCAGGTGAGGAATAAAACTGACTTATGTTCTATCCCTGATTTGGTTACAGAGGCAATGTTCTGTACACATGAGATTTGTGTATCTTTCTGTTTCTTGCTTGTTTCTTGCTATTTAAATTTAAAGTTGCAAGAAACTATGCTTGTGGACATTATAAAATGTTTATGTTTTGCTGTTTTGAATATGAAAATGTTACATTTAAGTATATCTAAAAAAACATAAACTTGGTGGCAAGGTAATTAAAGATATAATTTTCAAACATCACCTTGTAATTATAAAATGACCCATGTGCCRGGTGGTGGTGGTGCACACTTTTAATCCCAGCACTTGGGAGGTAGAGGCAAGCATATTTCTGAGTTCGAGGCCAGCCTGGTCTACAGAGTGAGTTCCAGNCTAGCAAGCAGTGAATACAAATGATGTTTCAGATGTCTGCGCCTGCTGGAAAGTCATGTATGAAGAAGACCTGTTATTTCTGTCAGTGACCGAGCCCTGGTGTAGGCCATACACCTGTTGCGTATTTTCACCAAGGCAGGAGATGCGATGTCTCAGCTCTGGGAAAGTTAATGAAAATAAAAATGGGAGCAAGTGTCCCCGCCACACGCCCAGACTCCCTGAAGTCTCTGTGGATTGCAAGTTAAGAATCACTGCTCAAGGGTTATGAGCTCGCTTGTGCGCCCTCTCCCCCTCCCCCCCTCCCCCCATCCTTGTAACCCTCTCTTTATCTTTATGTTTTTAGACAGTTTTATTGGCCTGAAACTCACAGGCTTATCTTAAATTCACAGAGATCTGCCTGCCTCTGCCTCCCAAATGCTGGGATATGCTCCACCCAACTGAAGGGATGGTCTTTTGCTTTTAGTCAGTCTCTGCACAGGTCATGTTCTCTGACAACAGTGGCATTGTAAATAACACAGGGCCACTTAATAGAAAAGCTGCGTCAGCTGTGTGGTAGGTCATAGTAAAGATTTAGCTATAGTCTATTGGAGAAAGCCTGGGTGGCCACAGGCTTGCCCAGATCTCCTCTTACGTTCTGAATCCTTAGACCTGCCACTCCTCCCCGAGGCTTGCTTTATATTGTTTTCCAGTGTCGGACCCATGAATCTAGAATATATGGTTAGTYTCCGTCTGTATAACCCATGGTTAGTGATAGGACAGGTATTTAGCCACATTCACTGAGAAAAWGGCAAAATGGACTMCRCGGCTGCAGAGACATCGCTGCCAGTGTTTCTGGGCCCTAGGGATGCATTTCTTGATCTGTAATGAGGAAAGAGAAGAACAAACTGCATTGGGATAGATGTTGAACTTGGCTTAAAATAATTGTTTGAAATATATGTCAAGATTTGGAAATATTCATGGGGAAGCAGTATCCTCCAGAGAACATAGGTTCTTAGGATGGGTGTTTCTGAGCTGGGCACCAGTCTTTGTCCCTGAGCTTCCTGGGAAGAGCAGTGGGTTTTACTGGAAGATGGGGACTGTGTCTCACTTGACTCCAAAGGGAGATGTTGGCTGTCTATCATTTAGTGACAGTTCCCAGAGCATCATTGTTACTTGAAATTTTCCACTCTGATTACAGATGTTCCACATCTTAAAAAAAAAAAAAAAAGCCCTGAATAGAGTAAAATGTTTCCATTTAAAAGCTTTGGCAATGGAATGCTGAAGAAAACCTCTCTTGAGTCAGGGACACTCAATACTTCAAGGATTTACCTAAATATAGCTTACTTTAATTGTCCCCAGTCATGAGAGGACAGTAGYGTGGAGAATTCAAAGCTCACTGGGTTTGGGGTTCAGAGCATGTCTCCTGAGGTTCAGCCCGGCGTGTGGAAGAAAACGATAGTCTGCATATGTCGCATTGTGAAGGAACCATAGTCTACATACGTCACATTGTGAAGG
>BDUI01000882.1:181510-202369 GCA_002335545.1 Apodemus speciosus
CAATCCTCTTAGTCAACTCTTTGTGCCATCTTCTTTCTCTAATATGGCCACTCCCAACCTGTGGTAGGGACAGGTCCAGATCCCCAATTTTCACTTGATATTCTGGAGTAAATCTTGTACACTTTACCTCCCACAAAATAATTATTGACTTTTCCTCTTTGACATTCATAGCCACCCTGATCTAATCACACTTATAGACAGGTGCCACAAAGCCACCGCAAGGAATTGCATGAATTAAAGGAGATGGACAACCTCTGTGCATAGAGAAAGTAATGGGTAAATACATCAACAAAGCTGGACATTCATATATCCCAAGGTTAGCAATCACACACTGATCATTGCCAATACAAATATAATGAATCAGTTATTTCATATCACACAGAAAATAATATGGGCTGTATCTTAAGGAAAATAAATGTCTTCTACAATCTGATGATGCTTTACCCAGGCTTCCTAGAAAAGCTRTTTGGTTAGGAGAATAAATACAGATATGAAGAGCTGGAAAGACAATTTATTTAGAGAACTCAGAGCAGGAGGAGAGATGGAATGTAAGCAGAATGGTAAAAATGAGACCGAGAAAAAACTAGGTCAAGATTAACAAGCGAAAATGAATCAAAAAGTGTGAATGATTTTTAGGGGCCTGAGAAGATTGAACATTCTAGGATAGGAATATAAAGGAATCGCAGAGACTCCTGGGATCAGCAGGAAGCAACTAGAAATTGTTCTCCTATAAAATAATAACACGATCCACATAGGAGGCTGGGTGCGAGAAATACTATTTTTCGTAAACAGTCAGTACAATTTTCTTAAGGGGAGTCACTGGTCCAGTTACAGAATTATTCAAATCTATCAAAGAACTATATCACTTTTATTACTATGTGATTTCAGTAGGAGCACTTGTGGCTTATCTAACACAGTTAGTAGAAGTATTCTTTAGAGTGCACCATCATTGAAATGCAAATTTCATTTGTACTGAGGAGGAGAGAGGTTTATAAACTACTGTTTCACAGTCTAAGATACAATGTGTTCTTAGCACAGGGTTCTTAACCACTTTGGAAACCAGTTTTCACAACTTGTGACTGGCCGAACTCCCTGTGTATTTCATTTCCAGTATATTTAAGGTTATACCTTAGCACTTTCTTTCATTTTGTCTTCGATTCCTCTTTTTGATAAATATTGCCTGACATTTTCTTGAAGTTCAGTGATAAAAGGACATGCTAGTGTGCCTGCATGATTTCTGGCTATGCAACTACCCAAGGTAATTTGTGTTCATGCATTCACTTAGAAGTGTTGATACAGCACCTGCGACTTGTCAAGACCTGTTCTAATTATGACCTATACAATTGGAAGAGAATACACGGCCCCTGACATTATGTGATGAATGATCTATGTGGGAGACAGCTATCAATCAAATACAAAATGACTTTATGGCAAAAGTGAGACATTTGAGTTAGCACAGTGGCATGGAAAATTACTGCCTAGCATTTTAACTCTACCTAAGRTACAAGATTGGAGAGGTTGGTTTGCCTGTGTATTTCATGGAGAGAATATCATGAATAAATATTCTTTTGAAATATCATTGTTGAAAATTCATCCTCTCTCTGTAGAGCTCAAGCATGTAGAGTTGTCAAGACCTTCTGAACAGAATTCATAATCTGGTGCTCCGTGATACAAATTCATCCATAAAATAAAAAGCAACAGAAAATTATCCTCTGTGGAAATTAAATCTTGAAAATATCTATTTCCATAGCAATATTATAAATTTTCAGATGCAATTAAATATATAAAATTCTTGACCAAAGGAATATGCTGCTCCCTAGTGGACCTGAACAATTAAGAGGTTTGCCCAGGCCTGTGCTACTGCAGTGTTCCTTTCAGTTCCTAGAGAAACTGAAGCGATGACCTGCAGGTAACATACCTCATTAGCTATGCAATTATTACAAAGGTCTCTCTAGATATAAACTGTGCTATTTCAGATGTGTCTTTTCCTATTGTTTTGTTTACTGTCCTAATGGTTTCTTTACTAACCCCAAATAACAAAAATAACAACATAATCAACTTCCACTTGGAACCAGAAGTACTAGAATAGGTAGAATATACATTCTGTATCATCTTGATACCTAATGAATTCAGCAGACTTCATTACAGTACTTCTGATTCGTGTGCTTTTTTTGTTCTTCCGCCTTGGCTACTCCGTGATTTTCTGAGTTTCCTCTGTATATATACCACCTCTGGATGCCTTTATAGCTATGACCTCCTGACCTCTGTTCTACTTTCTCTTTACATAGTTTTCTGAGCAAAGCCTCAAGCAAAGCCTGTACTTATGTCTTTGACACACTGTTCTCAAGCTCTCTCACAAAGCATTCGCTGAAAGGCACGTTCTTGTTACATCAGTCTTTCCTTGGTAACTCCTCACCAGCATTCACAAAGGATGCATTTTTAAATTGTTGAATTCTCAGTTTCACTTTCTGCCCACAACTTTCTATGACTTAGTTTATCAATGGCCATTTTTATTTTATTTGCTGTGAGGAGAAAAGGTATTTGTGAAAGTGTCTCATGTAGCTCATTCTGGCTTCAAACCAACTCTGTGCCTTAGGGTCTCTTTGAGTTCAGGTCTACCTACCTGTCACTCTCAAGTACTGTGATTACAGAGGACAATTTATTCTAGTAAATCTTTATTGTCATCACTTGGTAAGAGGGAACCTCAACTAAAGAATTGCCTGAATTAGAATTACCAAAACAGGGAAGTGGGAAGGRGTGAATAGGGGAACAGGGGGAGGGAAAAAGACATATGGGACATTGGGGGGGCGGGGAAACCAGGAAAAGGGAAATGAAATGTAAATAAAGAATATATCCAATAAAAAAATTAATACAGTAAAAAAAAAGAATTGCCTATGGACATGTCTATAAGATATTGTCTTCATTGGTAAACACCATCAGAGGCTAAGCCCACTGTGGGTTATACCATCTCTATGAAGGTAGCCTAAGCTATAAAATGAACCCAGTTGAGCCAACCAGAGAGCATGCTAGCAAGAGGCCTTCACTCTTCTTAGTTTCTGCCTTAAGTTCTCATCCTGATTTCCTTTGGTGATGGAATGTTACTTTTGGAAGTATAAGCTGAAATAAATTATTTCCTCCCTTAAGTTGATTTTGGTTGCTGTGTGTATTACATCAACAGAAAGTAAACTACCACATGATATTATGCCAAACTAAGGCTCTGGTCTCTTATCAATGTTCTTCCATAATAGACACACATAACACACACACACACACACACACACACACACACACACAGGCACATACACACACACTCTCTCTATTGAGTGAAAAAACATCTGGTGGGGGAACAATGTTCATGGTAAACTCATTAGTTTTTGTTGGTTGGTTTTCCTATTTTGTTTTGTGTCTATTTTTCATAAACGTGATTTCAAGCATAGTTTACTGACTTGATAGTATGGATTCAAACTTGCAAGATCAGAATGAGGATTCTCTATTGGTTTCTGACTATTGCTTTCTCTTATTTTTTATTACAGACTAAACATTTGTCTCTTACTCCAATAGGCTTTCTCTATACGACTAGTGTAACTAATTACTACAATAACATTTTTGTTTATCAACACCCACAGTTCTAACCAACTTCTTCCTGTCTATGTTCAAATGACAACACACAGGACAAATCAAATGATCATTGCTTGAGTCACATGCTTGCATACTGAACTGATAATTGTTGTCAGGGATATGAAGTTATGCAGTAAGCCAGAGTGGATCATATGTTCGCCTTGTGGATGTATTTGAAGTAAGATAATGAAAGAGTTAAACAAAGTCCTTGGACAATTGCATCCATCTACCTAAATCACCAAACTCTCATTAAAGGCTTCTTAGCGTCTCATTCATGGGACTGTGAGTGCATCTATTCCTTGAAGGAATTCTTCCCTTACCTGTAATTTATGCCATATTTATGTCTCTCTCCGTTCTTTCAAATGTTGCTTAGACCCTAATCTCAGTGGGCTTGGTAAGTCATGTTCCTAGTCCTGGATGTCTGGAGTTGTTAGTACCTGACCCACAAAGCTCATGATCGCCAAGCTACTAACTGAACCCCTAGCTCTGTGATAGTCATGGTATTTACAGTTCACAATCTCTAAGACTCCTTGGCTTGCTGGTGGTCAGTTCTTCTTTCTTCCTCTTTAGTGGCTTGGCGTTTCTCTGAAGCAATGGAAGGACATAAGGAAAATTCACTTTTTTCCTTAATTTTTCTCAGTGTATGAGCTTTTGAGAAATTCAAATTGAAATGGTTCAAATAACATAAAATTCAATGAAAATACAGTTTTATTGGCCATAACTACAAGTTAATTTTGTAAAAGAATAATAAACAAAATCACATATATTATAGAGTAGTTAGGTGACCAGTGAGTTCATATCCATTTATTAAAGTTAAATATCTGAGACAATATTGTTAACCACTGATACTTTGTCTCTGGCTCCCAGATTTATCAGCTTTTAGGATGAATTGGCTGTTTCATTTTCTGGATTCTTCCCAAAGCTCTTGTGATATGTAGACATTTCATTTGCATACAAAAAGGAACACCGCATGGCTGGATAAACCAACCATCTGGCCTGGCAATTTATCTGGATTATTACTGAACTGTACAAAACTATGTAAATATGTATTCCTAAAATTCCAATTGCTTTGTTATCCATCTGCTTTATAGCCTTTCCCTTCAGTAACCCTTAGGAGAGTAGCTCATTCGCTTTCTCATCCACTGACATCCAAATGAACACACACACACACACACACACACACACACACACACACACAGATGGTGTAATGAGAAAGAAGGAAGAGGGAGAGGGAGAGAAAAATACGTATTCTTGTGCTGTTGATTGTTACTACTGAGAGTCTAGACACAGAGTCATACCAGTTGACCACTCATTATATACAGTCATATTTTGAGCTGTTTAACATGGTATTTGATATTAGGCACTTGAGTATCTATAAAAATTCACTTTTTTCCTAAATCCCCATTTCAAATGTTTACATTCTCTCTGACTTCTGGATGTCTTATGCTTGAAGGTGGACAGTTCATTTTAGAAACAGACAGCTAAGGGGACTATAGGAATATAAGTCCTGAGGGCAGTTGTTAACATTATAGGTAAATGAAATATGATGTGTCATATAATGTTAGTRCAGTGTTTTGAAATTAAACTATTTCTATTTCCTAAATCCTTTATTACTGAATACTTGTTATAATTAAGCAACAATAAATCCAATAGACCCCAGTATTTTTGATATTTCATTGTTCTGTATGGTTTTTTGTTTGTTTGTTTGTTTGTTTGTTTGTTTTTGTTTTTTTTTTTTGGTAAACCTGAAAACTGCAATATACTGAATTCACAGAATAGAATGTCAGGAACACTGGAACTGAACAGCTTGAGTTCTAATTCTTGCTCTTCAAATACAACTTAATTATCTTGGGCAATACAGTTTTCAAGTTTCTAGTTACTCATTTAAGAAATATCTTCTTGTTTGTTTCATTTGTTTAAACTGAGGCAGGTTGGCTTAGAGCTCACCTTGTAGTCTAGGCTGATATAAAGATGAGAACAATCCTTCTGCCTCAGCCTCTTTCCTGACTGTTGAGGTTCTAGCCCTTAACTAAGCTTACCTGGAAAAACAACACTTGCTTTCCAGAAAATGTTCATCATTGTAAATACCTTAAAAACAATGTTTCATCTAGAAGCTATCTCTTGACTTAGCCTCTAGTAAAAAAGAAAGAAGAAAGACGGAAAAAGGAAAAAGAAAGCTCACCTGCCATGCCTGCTCTCATGATGTCATTCTGCTTTCAATATCTCTTCCCATGTGTAACCCCAACACTAATGCTTTCACCATCCTCTGACCCCACTGGTTTTATAAGCAAACCTGCATTTGAGACATTCTCTATCTCATTTGATGAAAACTTTAGCTTTGTCAGTGAGCTCTGCACCACAGTTTTGTAGAAGTTCATTCATTGAAGGACAGCAGCTCAATGAATCCCCACATCCACACTTTTATTAAAAGATAATCATGAGGCCATGTGAGCAAACAATACTGGCAATATCCTATAGTTGCTCTTTGGGTCTTAAATTTATCACCCTGCTCAAATGTCACCCTTCTATTGTTTCAAGTATCTCTCTCTCTTTTTTTTAATATGTCATGACATTTAACTATATTGTACATAAAATATTCCTTAATACTTTTCATGATTATTTTGGTTCCGAGAAACATATCTATATACATTTCCTCACTTGCTGCTTAGACACCCATCCTTTAAAAGGCACGCCATGGTATTTACTGAAWTGGTGAATACACRTTTCACTGAATGAATAGTTGTATGAGGACAGAAAAGCTCTCAAGAAATTGACCCTTGCAGTATACTGAGAACCTGTCTTCATGAAATTCTAAAACGTATTTAGCCCAAAGACACAAAGCTACTTATGCTGCCCTGGTGTTTCTTTTCATACAGAGACAATGAATCATTCTGAATTGCAGTGCAGAAGACCTTCCAGCAAATGCAAAATGCCCTACAGGACATTTATCTTTCATTCTGCATTATATTTTTAAATGATAATTGTTGTCATAAATGTTCTTACCCACATTTCAGCTAGTAAAAAATTTGGCCTGCCTCAATAAAATGAAAGGTGCCAGATTGTTTACGGATGAATTAATCATGACATTATCCCTGCAACTTTTAAATTACATCAATTACATTGCATTTAGCATCACAAATACCCTGCATATTAAACAAATGGAATCTTTTCTCCTATTAATAAAGATTAAATCGTTAACTACCATTACTTGCGTAGCAATGTGACTGCAGTCAATGGCTCCCAGGACAGATAAGAAATCTTGTTCTGTCACAGAATGTATGCCGTCCTTTCAGAGACACCATCAATCTTCATGGAATCTGGGAGCATTCATTTTCTTTAGGAGTTCATCTATAGATTGATTGTAACATTTAGATACGGTTGGCTGCCTAATCTGAGAACTCTGGAGACCAGAGTGAAATAATTCCACATTAAAGGATCCAGTGCTTGGGCATCCTTCTGAAGCTGAAGACAAGCCTACCCAACCCATGTCCAATTTAACTTCTCAGACTCTTCAAATATTTGAATTTAGTGATTGGTGTCTTTTGAGCAGAATCTTTTTGATGTCTGAATCAAGTCAAATTGTGCCTTAAAAAGTATTTCAAGCAACTTCTGTAAATTATATATAGCCACACCATAAAGACTGAAAGGGTTAAATATATTTAATATATTTAATACATGGGCCTCAAAAAAAAGTATTCAATATAATACCATTTAACTCATCTTGTTCATTTTAACTTTTTTTTTGCCTTTCCTATATTGCAGTCTTCTCAAGTAACATCTCTTCTATGTGTAACCCTTATCCGGAAATGCAAACTACAAAATGGATAGTTGTAATGTGTATCCAAAGTGTCTACTGTGATATCTTCCCTTGTATGTTGTGTGGATGTGTGTGTGTGTGTTGACATATCATGGAAAATTAATAATTATTATAATAAGACACTGAAATTCTTCCCAGCTTTCCTTTCTGCAAACATGGTAGAGTTCCTACAGGAAAGCAAGCAGGAAAGACCAACTGAGATTTTGGCATAGGGTAACAAGTGCAAGTCACAGTCACTAAATCTAGCCTCAGCCGGATAGCCTGGCTGGTGTTACTGACTAGCTTGGGTGAATCCAGAGCTTTGGGTGACTGTCTTCCTTTCATCCAATCAGAGGAACTTTAAAAACAATCTTTTATAACAGATGGCCATCAAGGAAACAAATCCAGTATTAATGGAGCCATATCCTGTTTTAATTAAGTTAACCATAAATGCTGGTTTATTCCAGCAGTTTATGCCCTTTTTTTATGTTTTAAGCATCAATATCACATTGTGAGGCTCAGCTTAGCATCTACACTGAATGATGTTGTATGAATATTCCCAGATTCCTTATTAGAACAGAGATGATAGTCATTAGAGTACTCAAGGTTAGATAGTAGTGCTAGTGTAGCAGTGGAAACCCTCCTATTATCAGAGATGCCTGGAGCAATACAGGAAATTGTCAAGGTGTTCAAAGCTTAGGAGAAAGAAGAATGAAACATGTGACTAGAAACTCTCTCTTTAGGTCTCTGATGAAGGAAAGTCATTAGATAGCCATGGAGGGAATGGGATTGAAAATGAGGGATATGAGCSGGGCGTGGTGGCGCACGCCTATAATCCCAGCACTTGGGAGGCAGAGGCAGGCGGATTTCTGAGTTCAAGGCCAGCCTGGTCTACAGAGTGAGTTCCAGGATAGCCAGGACTACACAGAGAAACCCTGTCTCGAAAAACCAAAAAAAAAAAAAGAAAAGAAAAAAAAAGAAAAAAAGAAAATGAGGGATATGACCAACCCATAGTTCAGTGCCAAGGCCTGAGTCTAATTTAGATAGCATCAAGGTTGTGGCTTGTATCCAAGAAGGAGGAAGCCTTTTAACATTTTGCTTTATAAATCTTACACATTTTGAATTATGTAAACCTAGGTCCTGTAAGTATTTCTCAAAGATTTCATTCAAAATGTATGTTTTTTTTAAAGAACATAGAAATCTAGAGAAAAGGACTACTTAATATATACTATATTGATATTGGAAGTATTTAATAAGTTAAATTGTTTTATGCACTCAAAACTATATAAATGCTTATGAGAACATTCAAGTATATAAAATAACTATATATGTGAATAATACCATCATAACTTCATTGAAATATAAGCATATAGAAGCAGAAAATGAATGAAATACAAGTAATGATTATCTCTTAGTGAAATTATTGATGAACATTTCTTGAATTTTCCTTTTCTAGGTTCTTTTTTTCTAGAAAAGTGATATGGAGTTTTTATATAGAAAATTTCCCAGAGGAACATTTAAATTCCAGTTTGCTTTTGGAATGTCTGTTAAATCTCAAGGAAGTAATCAGTCCTTTCATGAATATGTTTCCTTAAAAGTATAAAATGAAAATCTGAAAATAAAGAATAATTCTCTTTTAAATGTCTCCATTGTCGTTCTTCGCAGCAAAAATAAAAATTTCCAAAGTTTCACCTATGCAATATACCCTTACTTTTAATCTTCTGCTTGTGTCTAGACACATTCAAGTCTGATTTTCTTTCACTATTTCCACTGTGGTTATGCTCAGTGATCAACAAAATACTACCAAATCCCATGAATTTTTAGCATTTTTCACTTGCTTGCTTCTTGTTAAGATGTGGATTTCATACAAGTTCCATGCTGTCACCTTTATGATATTTCTCATGTGTGTCTGAACCTTTTCAGTTGTCAATCATCCAACACTTTCTGTCTAAAGTTAAAATGGTACAAAATTAAATGGCATATGATAGACTGTTCTGTCATAAAACACAAATGTATATAGATTGTGGTATCTGTCTCCTTAGAGCTCAATGTCTATAATCAGAATATAAATTCCTAAATGACATTCCTGACTTTCTTGATCTCTTACAAACATGTACCTACTTGCTCAAAAGGCCACTAGGATATCTCATACACATCTCCAGCTGATAGACAAACTGAAATCAATCAAGTCAGATAAGCTCCTTGTCCAGTGTTCTTGAGGCTACAAACTATACAGTTGCATAAGTGAGAATTGTGGAGGCAAGGTTCAGTATGAACCTCTAAAATCATTTAACCCAAAGAACTGTTGATTCTAACTCATGAATAAAGTTTCATCCTGGCCATTTGCCTGGACCTGTATTAGCATCCAAATATATAACATTTATGTTCATAAAGGAAGCCATCTCCCAGGCCTCATGATAATTTACAGCATCAATTTATGGATCAGTATTTTCTAATAAAATAAAACAAAACAATAAATTATGTGAAAACAAAAGCAAAATGATAAATTACAGATGAGAAAAAAAGGAGGAAGATAAGATGACTCTGAGAGTAAGGGTTGTTGCTGTACCAGCCTGGTAACCTGAGTTCAATTCATAGAACTCACAGAAAGGTAGCAGAGCAATGACTCCCACAAAAGAATTTTCTCGTCTCTAGGCATATGCCATGGTAGATTTTAGCATTCCCAACTACACACACACACACACACACACACACACACACACACACTTACACATCAACTATAATAATAAATCAAATTTAAAAAAGAAACTGTCACAAAGATTTTTAAGATTATTCATTACAATTGTAGTTACATGTGTACACATGTACGGTGCAGTTACTATTATAAATAATATTCAAATGCGAACTCAAAAACACTTTACCAACTACTTAGCTTTCTTTCAGGTTGTGCTGTCTAGTCAGGAAACTACTTAACCTTTTGCAGTAGTAATCCATAACTATTGTACACCTATCATGGTATTTCCTGCTATATTTGTGACTTATTTACTGCTTGAACATAATACCTGAAAAGAAGAAACTGAAAACAAAAACTTAAGAAAGGCAAAGTGAATTGAGCCTCTCGATTTGTGTGAATTGAGTTGACCAAGGAGGGAAAATGATGAGGCTAGAAAGGTGTGAAGCTATGTGCTCACATCCCCAAGGGAGCCGAGAATGTAGAAAGCTGCATCAGGATCTAAAATCGTCAGGTCCACTCCCGACAGACCTACACAACTTCTAACAAAGTTCCAACTGCTTAAGGTAGCAAAACTTTCAAACCTTGTAATCACCACCAAGAAGCGATGGAGTTTCAATGCAACAGCCTGTGGAAGACATTCACTTTCAATTTCAATAATCTCTTTTTTTATTCTTTAATCCATTTTTACAGTCTAGTTTTCATCCATTCCCCTCCCAGTCTTCCCACTCCTCCAACTGTTCAACATCCCATAACTCCTCCCTTCCCTACTCCACCCCCCATCTCCAAGAGGATGTCCCCACACCACATCACACCACACCTAACCAGACCTCCTCCCTCCCTGGGGCCTCAAGTGTCTTGAGGATTAGGTGCATCTTCTCTCACTGAGGCCAGACTAGGAAGTTCTCTACTGGATATGTGTTGGGGGCCACATTTCAGCTGGTATATGTAATAATCTCATAACACAGTGTTTTTCTAGTGTCTATCAAAATATCTAAAGCTGTAAGCACAGCACATTGGGTTCTGCCTACTTGGTTCCACTAAGTTACTCTCGACAGTTTTTTTCAGCTTATAGAGCAATATTGATTCTTCATGGCTCAGAACATCTAGATCTTCAGAAATACTCTCTCCTCTGATCTCCTGTTCCTCTTCTTGAGAGAGAGTGCCCACCTCTCCACAGACAAACATTTCTAGTTTTTGATGTATCAGTTTCCACATTATTTCCTCTTCCAAGTCAATTTATCAGGCTCTATTTAGTCCTGGCTATGAGGGTGGGTATGGTATTTTCCTTTTTCATAGGCTGAGGCATAAAATCAGCCTGTGTCTTCAGCACATGGATCCTTGGACCTAAGAACTGTTATGTTTCCCCAGAGAATACTAGCTATCTTGTTTTCTAGATTAACTCAGCATAATTAGCATTAGATTGAATAGAAAAGTAGATATTATACAACACATCAAAATCTACAAAAGAAGAGGAAAAAGCAAGAAGAATGAAGAAGAAATAGAACAACAGTAGCAATCTGTGTGTGAGTGTGTGACTGTGTGTGTGTATGTGTGTGTTTCTGTATGTCTCTATGTGTCTCTCTGTGTGTGTGTCTTTCTTCTCTAAAGTGATTAAAAAAATTTTGGTGTTTTCCATCACTGTCTACCTAGGAGGAAATATACCTTTGTTATATTTACATTCAATCCTAAATTCACCTTTGGTTCTTTCTGGTTGGAAAGTATTCATGTTTTAATTTATCTCACCATAAAAGAGTTTGAGCTAAACATTTAAAACTCTTAAATCTCTTTAACTACCAATCACTATTAATTGACCTTCCTAAAAGCAGAGCTTCAGATAAGCACACAAAGTTTATTTGGTGAGTTTAAAAAGCGGCGGAGTAAATAGAATAAGAAAAATATCCAATCTTAACACTGGGGTTATAAATCAATCTTAGAGACCTTGCCTATAACATTCAGGAAGCCCGTCAATTGTCATCATTGCCAAAAAAATAAATAAATTAAAAAAGGAAAGGAGGGAGGGAGTCAATATTAAAAGATACTATCATAGTACCATGACTGCCATTGTAGAGGTTCCTATAATTAGCAGACAAACCTTTCAGATATTTACAGGTCACAGTGGCATGCTGGGCTGTTGCCAGCTAGCTCCAGTATACCAGAAAATATGACCTGTCATCTGTAAATGGTGTCTCAGAAAAAAACTAGAGCAACTAAGCAAATAAACTTTAGGTGGTGGTACTCTGAATCCTACCTGGGTGGATCATCCTGAACTCAAGACACTGTCACTCTGCTGGAAGGTCTCTAGAAACTGTAACCTTTCTGAGAAAGCAGCAGTCTCCACACAAGTTCACCCAGCATCCAGTCTCAGTCACTGACAGCACTCAGTTACATGGTGCAGTTGTCTAGAAAGTGATGTGCTGCCACAGTCATTATCCCTGAACTATTAGCAACTGTTTTAAGAATGGCCATGTTTTTCCCCTGAAAATACAAACTTTTTATTTACTTTTTTCCCATGACACCTTTTTTTGTCTTGTTTTCCTGTTATTTCTTTGCTGCTCCCTCAGATCCCTTTGGTTATTCTTTATATGTTAAAAACTGAAAATTAAGAGCATGAGTCAAACCCTCTTTTACTAGTTCTATTGTGCTGTGTTTATTGCAGCCTAATGATAGCCCAGCTTCTCTACCAATGTTTCTGTTGTCTTGATTTGATTTTTAAGTAGTTTCTTCAGTGTCTACAACTCAAAAACATGTAATTACCAAAACCACATTTTTTCGAACTACTTTGTAAGGCACAACAAAGCATTACAGTAAATATAATTTATCAAGAAGCTCTGAATACTCAAGACACAATTAGCTAATCATATGATTCCCAAGAAGAGGGAGGAAAGGGCCTTGGTCCTGAAAAGACTTGATCCAGTATTGTAGAGGAGTACCAGAGCAGAGAAATGGGAGAGGGGTGATTGGGGAAAGGGCGGAGGGAAGGGGACTTATGGCACATATGGTGAGGGAGAAACTGGGAAAGGGAAAGCATTTGGAATGTAAACAAAGAATATAGAAAATAAAAAAAAGAATCTATGGACTTGGGCTCACCTCTCTTGTTGATCCACCTAGTTTCACTTAGTATGAAGATACACACCTTCTATAACACAGTCTCACAGAATAGAGAGCAGGACTAAGACCATGTAGTAACACTTATATCACCTCCTCTGCAAGATTCCCCAAAGTGATCCGATGCTCAACATCAGAAACATTTTCAAGCACTAAAACACAGCTCACAGTGGCATTTGTCCACAAGAATCACCACTTTGATCACCAACAAGAAGCAAAGTAAATTCAAGCATTATCAACACAAATTATGGTCATGCAAAATATTAGAACAAATCTACTTCAGTTTTTTAAAGTGGAAATAATTTAGCAAGGTTTCAGAAAATTATTTTCTCTGGTTTGACTTTTACAAACTCCAAAGAAAAAGAAATTTAAAAATAATACTGAAGGCAAACTGGTCGTCAATTAGAATATTACCAACTCTGTTAAGAAAATCACTTACTGTGACACGTTCCTCTGTTGTGATTAATAGTCTGCCTTGTATGTACAAGGGATGCTTACTAGTGAACAAAAAGAATTAATTATAAAATAAGTCATGGGTGAGTACAAATGTTTTTTTCTCCCTCTAAACCAAAAACAATCTTTTGAAGCTTGTATGAGGAACCGATGCATGGATATAAATTGTGGACATTTACTAATATAGTTCTATTATTTATAATTTATAACCTTATTTTAATCATCTTTATTTAGCTTTGAACTTAAAATTACTAAAGATTATTTGTGAAACTTGAACGGAGAAGCAGAGCTAGGCCAACATAGTAGTACTGTCATGATTTATTAATCTAATGTGCCAAGAGTTCATTAAGACTCTTATGTGCATACTCTGTCATCAATCGACAAATATTTAGTCAACAGCTATTAGGTATGTATATGTATCTACTCTACTCTAAAGCAGTTTAATAATGGGAAGTCATCTAGWCAATATTAGATAAGAGACTAATTTAATTTAATTTAATTTTCAAGTGGCCCCTAATTCTAGAGCATCTAATTTATTTGCTACCAACCTATTTTATTATATTCAACCCCAAATAATCTAATCTTATTTTTTTATAACAACAGTGCATGAAGCCAAGATGTAGCCATGACTGCCTGGTCAGTTCTCACAAGTGATGAAGACACTTCTTAGTGGTGTGGTGATTGTGCTTCTCTAGTGAAACACTTGACACCTTCTCAACCTTCTGATTGCAGAGTAGATGATTAGTCACCTCACAGAGAGACATAGTGCTTTCCACAGACCTTGTCATATCCTGACCTGCATTCTAGGCCCCTAAAGTGGGCTACAAGGTAAACTTGAACCTTCAAAACTGTCCAAAGAGAAAGAGCACTATAAGGAGGCTAAAGCTAAGTGGTATTTAATAATTATYCAATGTTATCTGGAGATGAAAATAGGAATGTATTAAAAATGTCCTAATGTCCCTATGAAAAATCTGCATTTTACCATTGCATTTGTAAAAAGAAAGTACTATTTATTTGGGATCTGGCCAATAGAAAGTCAATTCCCTCCAAATTAGGTCAATAAATCTTTGAAAATCCCTCCATTTAATAAAATGTAAATAACCTCGTATATTACAAGGAACTTATTTTCTATACAGAATATTTGTATCCAATAAGATGTCATCGAACAACCTCAATTTCAGACTTCACTTATCCTTAAATTGATTTTCACAACGATGCGCATGTATCTATCTGAATGCATTTGTAGTTTGGCAAATACAAAGGCTTGAGAAGCTGTATCAGGGTTAAGCATCATGGCATCCATCATGATTACAGACTCCATATAAAACACACACACACAAAATATGGTTAGAAAACAGAATGATATATGTGTAAATATTTGAAATATCATTGTAGCAATCTCATGATACCTCTTTCTCACAACGAATGGTATAAAAATTCAGGATTAAAGATCAAAACCTATAAATCACAAATAAATGATGCCTGCATATTTTCATGTTTTTTTCTGAAACAACAAAATTTAATGGCACACTTGATCAATCCATCATGCCTAAGGCTGAACACATTAGTTTACAAAGATGTGTGTGGTTTTAGTATCCTGCAAAAGCTCATTAATTTTCTCCACAGGTATTTGAGAGCACAGCTATCACTGGGCTAATAAGTGCAGGAAATTTAGTGCGCTAATTCAACTTTTATTTGAATGAGAAGGAAAACCAGTGCAGGTCCAAGATCTGTGAGATTCAAGCATCCCCAACTTAAGGATTTTGTTGATGGTGGTGCTAAAAAGAAAAAGGCTGTAACTAAGCAACATTTCCCAAGGAAACTGTTATGATTAGAGTCTGAAGTCCCTGAGCTATATTCAGCTGTGATATATTTGAAGTTTAGAATAAGTAATTTTTGTCTGAGTTTGCAGCCGGGGAAATAAAAATCTCAATGTTTAAGTAGGAAAAACAGGAGGGAAGGAGAGAAAGAGAGAGAGAGAGAGAGAGAGAGAGAGAGAGAGAGAGAGAGAGAGAAAAAGAAAAAAGAGAGAGAGAGAGAGAGAGAGAGAGAGAGAGAAAGAGAGAGAGAGAGAGAGAGAGAGAGAGAGAGAGAGAGAGAGAGAGTCAAGATTTAAAAGAGAGCTGACAGACAGGGTTATAATGACAGTAATCAGCTCTTCCAAACTGTTGGCCTGATATCGAGGTGATTTTGAATAATTTTTCATTCCTATCCCTGCCTTTTTTTTTATGTTTCAATCACTTTTACGGGTATATATGTGACTCTATTGATCTGATTAATGAAGTCCAATGTTCAATTCAAACTGTAATTCCTAAATCATATAGAAAATGGAATTTAAAGACAGACATGATAAAGCCAAAACAACCAGTGACTATAAATAGTAGTATAATTTTAAGAAAAATGATCAAACAGAATTCTCACATAGAAGAAAATACTATGAGTTCTTTATCAGGTGATTCTTCCTTTTACCGCTTAGCAAGATTTAAGTGATTCTTCGCCATGGCACCTTAGCATGCCATCTAGGCACAAGTTTCTTTTACTGGTCACCAAACCTTGCAGCCTTGCTTACAGTCTTCCTGTGTGAGTGTGATGTTTTGTTTGTTTGCATTTTGTTGTTGTTGTAGTTGTTTTCATTTCTTGGCTTCCACTGTGGCTGCTGTGCCCAGGAAAGAAACTAGGCTTCCTCTACTAGGCTCCTCCTCATAGAGATTGATGATGAGCAGTGATTGGTCCAAATGCATCAGAAGAGGCCTCTTTTGCTGCTCTTCATTAAAGTACACTTCCAGTGAATTAACTAGGTCAGACCTCTGACATAAACTTTTAATTAACTGAATAATCAGATGGACAGATAACCAAGCTAGATATTTCAAAACGTTGAAGGAAAAACAAATTAACTACTTCAGACTACAGCTCCTAATAGACTACTGAGACATAAAACCAAATTGAGGTCACCAGGCATTATTTTTTTTATATTTTTGTAATTCAAAAACAGCAATCCTGTTCTCCATGACTCAAAACCTTTTGAATATCTTTTCTTTATGAAATAAATTATTTCTTTAATAATGATTTATCATTTTTATTAACAAAATATATCTGAAATTGCTAATCAGAATTTCTGATAGCCTATTTGCAATCAGTGGTTGCAGGGGCAAAATTATAAGAAATTACCTCAGACTCTAATAAAATTCTTGCAATATAACAATTCCACTGATTAAAATAGTTTAATATTAGAGGTATTTACATAAAAATTAAAATTATTTGTGGAGATGTGCATCTGTATTTTGAATAGAAAAATCTACAAATTCACCATCAAAGTATTATCTTCTGCAGCTAAGCAAAGAGAGGGGGCATAAAAGGAAAGTAGAAATGGCTGCAAATTTTCTCTTAGGATTTCTAATTATGTTTTATTTCTTCTTTATAGCTGTGCAGGAAATTCAAGTGTGGTAAAAATTGCCTCATCAGTTGCCTGATTGGAAGAACTAATTTCGACTGACTAGGAACATTTTCTCACAGAACAGGAGATAACCTTGTAGAGTGTTAGAGGTGTGTATATGCTCTATTCTCCTCGAAGAGTTTTTAAGCTATTTCATCTTTAGCATGTTCAGTTATACATAAAAAGTTATTGCTCTTCTATTTTCAGTTATATTCATTGACAGAACATATTTTACTGTGAAGAACTGAATTCTAAATAACAATGTTTTGCACAAAATCCTTAATAACATGAAAATTATCCTTTTTGGCAAATATCCTGTCTTCACTATGAAAAGAATATGAAGAGTCTGCTTGGTGTCGGATACACTGAAATCTATAAAACAAACAAACAAACAAACAAAGACTCATAGAACTAGTTCTATTACAGGAAATTGTGATGTCCCATGAAATGATCTTTCAAAGTCCATCCTGTAGTAACCAACTTTGCAGATTACTGAAACCTGTGGGGCTTGGATCTGGACATCTGACCAGGGCAATGAGGGAATGAAGAAAGAATAACAGACACATACACAGAAAAGATTAGGTCAGTGATGTGGCCCATTCTGTTAGAGTAGCATCAATCACCATAACAGTTAATACCCTTTTGGAATATTATTATCCCAAATAACATGATAAAGAAGGATTAACTAGCTTATCTAGGTAGGATGTATCTACTGGTGAGCAATCTCAAACTATTAAACTTCAAGGAGAAAGGAACTGAACTTGCTAGTTTGTGTACACACTAGTTAATTATTTAAAATGAGGAATGTTTTGCCTTTGCAAATCTGATGAATGGAAAAGACTTTGCCAAATTCCTTGGGCCCAATTTCTTGGTCTTTTATATGATTGGCTCATGTCAAACTATACACATTTGCTCAAAATTCACTGGCTTCTTACACTAGACAAGTTGAATATAATACCAATCATTAATTTTCTTTGATAGTAAAACTACCCAATGGCAATTGATTTCACCTCAAAATTTACATATTTACATATATACACATATATACACATATATAGTATATATGTTTTGGGTTTATTAGAGTGACTTACAGACTGGTCCAATTAGTTCACCAGTGACTGGTTATGAACAGAAATTCCAAGAATCTGGTAGTTGCTAAGGCCACAATCCTGAATATCTCATCTGGTCTTCAGTATACTCTGTAATTCAATGCCAGTGAAAGAATCAACTTGCTAGTAATGCATAGAAAGCAGGCAAAGAGCAAAATCTTTCATTATTCAAGTCCTCATGTAGGCTCCCAACAGAAGGCTTGACCCAGATAAGAAGTGGATTTTCCATGTCAAATGGTCTGAAGTAAAGGTCTGTCTTCCCACCTCAAAGATCCAGATTAGAAATGGATCTTCTACGTAAAATTAAACAAATGTCGCTCAGAGGTATACACTCCATTTTTTTTTTTTGAGGGTAGTAGTTAATTCCAGATAAAGCCAAGTTGACAACCAAGAATAGTCATCATAATACCTGATGTATTTTAAAGTAAATTTGCATAATGAGTATGAGCAAGATTGCCTAGCATCTTTACTTCATGAACTCACAAACATTATCAATGTGTTTCAGATTCTCCATGATGGGCCTGGCAGTAAGTGGCACAAACCTTTAATCTCAGCACTTAAGAGGTAGAGGCAGGTAGATTTCTGAGTTCCAGGACAACCATGGTTACAGAGAGAAACCCTGTCTCAAAAAAAATAAAAAACAAAAACAAAAAAAAAACAAACAAAAAAAGATTCTTCCTGCTGAACATTTATATGTACCTCTGTTATGTGCTATTCAAGAATAGTTGTCTAGATAGGTACTGGTTACATGTTAAATCACAAAATGAAAAAATGGACAAGTTATGTTTCTTTTTAATTCTTCCACTCTCAGTTATCTCTAATCTGCATATATGTGTATAGCAAACTAATACAAATTTATGGAATTTGGCATAACTGTTATTATGTCCTAACATTAAGAGCAATCTAAAATGTAGTGGAGCTTCATGATATATTAGTTTGTCAGTTTTGCTCATCTCTGAATTACTTAAGTAGCTACTATAATAAATTAATGTGTGCTTTTATATCCCCCTGATTACTAGGAAAATTCTTTATCCTTCCCCTGGTATCTTAGTTAGCCTAATTGCTTATTTAATCTGTAGTAAGATAAAACTATTCCAGTGATGAATGTACTGTCCATGAGTTCTGGAAGCTTCTAAATCCACTTTTTAATTCATACAAGCCCATGTCACTATTCTAGCAATCTATGCTAGAGGAAACCTTGAGTAACTTAAAGGCTAGGTGTAGTTGATCCTGCAAAGAGACTGTGTCATTGGTCAGCCTTGATATCTTCCATATGACTTCAGTACCAGTTGTTATCTATCTGCAACTTCCTGAAAAGTTGAAAGAGAGTTACCAGTATAATAGCAGCCTACCGACAGAACTATGGCTAATAACAAGTTCTGGTATATTTGACTAAATTTGGAGTGGCATGTTTCACAGCAATTCGTAATTAAAGCAACTATTTTTCATTTCCATTATTTTGGCTACATAAAGGTATGCAAAACCATCACCTTTTATTACTCTGGAATTTGTATTCAGATTTTTCAGTGTATCTAATGTTTTATAATCCCATACTTTAGAGCAAAGGCAAACAGTCATTTGTAGTCTAGTTCTTTAAAGGAAGAACGCAGTATCTAAACAAAGGCAAAGAAGGGCAGTCACAGACTGTATTAATTAGAGTGAAGTCGACAAAATACATACATATCCACAAGAACAAAAGACGCACTGTGCCACAATTATGTTCTCTTATACACTGGTTGCAGTTGCCCTCAATCATGCTCATAAAAAAAGAAAGATTTGACTAACACTAGRAAATGTGAGAAAATGAAGGTTTGAAATTTGAAAGTGTTTATCTGGGTAAAAAGTATCTTATAAAAAATTTGAGCAATGAGGAAGAATTGCAACTCAAAGTTTATTTACCAGGAATTTTAATGGGCAGATACATGAATACGAGCAGGAAATGYGTAACACAATATTATACATGAACTGTTTTATAAATATTTTACACTTTATAACAATGATATATAGAGCATATAGGATAAGTCATAAAAGTAGTTGATTTAAGATAACAATGTTTGTTCTGTTATCACTAAATAAAATAGTAATCTCCTTTTTTCTCATACTTCTTAGGGTGGAGGGATTTAATGTATCTATCAATACCTCATAAAGTATTTAGATAGGCASTATACATAAATCCTTAATATTTTTTCACATTCATTTACACRTAGATTCATATGGAGAGAATAATTAACACTTTCATTGAAATCTTGGCAAGATGTCTTTGGATGTTTTACCCAGATATGTCTAGGATATGATTAAAAATTACTTATTACAAAACAGATGCCTAAAAGAATGGAAAAGAGTTGCCTAAAAGAACACAAGGGTAGAATAAATTTTAAAGGAATCGATTATTTCTATCTATATCTCATCTCTGGATTTTAAGAAGCTTTCCCTTTGGGCCAATTACAGCACCCTAACTTACTTTTCTACTGTTATTTTCTTTCCCACCAATRTGACAGAGTACAGAATTTATTACCCATCTAACTCTGGTTTGTATAATAAATAGGACTCGGTAGGAAAAGTTCCATATTTCTTATTATATTTTACAAACCATAATGTTGATCAGTTAAAAAGAAAAGCAATTTATTCCATTTGTCGTGAATACATATGT
>BDUI01000882.1:205364-217471 GCA_002335545.1 Apodemus speciosus
TATGCCTAATCCTACTACAAATTGATATGCCAAGGTGGATTGATACCCATTATCTCTTAGCAGAAAGGGAGGAGGAGGTGGAAGATGTGAGGAGTGAGGGAGGGTTTGTAAGGAGAGGAGGGAGGTGATACATAGTAAAAAATAATGATTAATAGAAAAAAGTAAAAAAAAAAAAAATAATCTGCTCTAATCTCCCCAGTGGAGGCACCAGTGTGAGTTCCTTGCTTCCTTCTCCAAAGGTCTGGATTCTCGAATGAAAGACACACACACACACACAAACACACACACACACACACACAAACACACGCATGCACATGCATGCACACATACACACAGAGCCTTATATTTAATCTGCCTTAATTAACTCAACGGTTGGACTACTTCCAAACCTCTGCATTGCTAATACCTCCCCTTCAAACTCCTGAGTTATTAACTACTAAAATCTATATTCCATCTTTGCTACCCTGGACCCAATGGGGGACAAGGGCTGAGGCCACTTAGATGATTAATATGCCTCTCTTCCTGCTGCTCTAAACTCATATCTTATTCCTTTCAAGGGATGGTGATTCTACTTAGTCCTCAGTCCCCTTGACTGCAAATTTTAAAGTCCCACATCTGTTTCCCAGCAGAGCTATTGGCTACATGCAACATTATTTACCAAACAGAACCAGCTTATGGCAGGGACCCTCAACGTCTCACATGCACGATTATCCCATAATGCAAGCATTAATCCAAATCCACAACAGTTATAATTGTGAGGAATGAAAACCCATGACAAAATGTAAATGGTAAATAAATACTAATAGAGATGTAAGTGTAACTCATGTTTGCAGGATGTAATTGTTATCTTGGAAGCTTACTAAAAAGCTCACCCTTTCTCATTCTTTCAGAACCCTGCCTTGCTGGTTCAACTCAGGTGTTCTGGCCCAAACTACTCTCCAAGATGACTGATTCAAATGRGCTTTTCTCAGTTTCTGACCAAATTGTTCTGCTTGGCCTCAAACTAACTCTGACAATCTGTTCAAATCTTCTGGCTCCTTATTCGCTGGCTTGTTCTGACTTCAGCTGCAATGTGTCTCTCTAAAACTATCCCAGTAAAACTGTCCTGCTTCTCTAATTATTTTTTTATTTCTCTCTATCTGCTCTCTTAAATTGCCTCTCTTTTCTGTCCTCACAAGAATTGGACATATCTTATCTCTGATTCATTCTGTGAAATCTTTCTCTGAATCATCACTTTATCTTCCCCCTCAATTAGATGTTACTTTCAGACATAGCTGTTTACTTCTATAAACTAACTTTACCTTCAATGTTATGGATTAAAGGTGTGTACTAAGGGAATGTCTGTATTCTAGGTATAGTGATTAAAGGTGTGTGGTGTGTCTGCAATCCAGACATATGGGATGTCTTTGGATATGATCCCTTACCAGAGCAGCCATATTGCTGGATTTAAATTCCTCTACATAGGGACATGAGGTAGGTAGCTGCCCCCTGTCTCCAGTATTCCAGTTCTTTGTCATGCTCACTGAAACCCCTTTGTCCTGCTTGTATTCTGTAAATCACACCTCTCAAGTTTTTCAATGACTTCTCCTTCTACCCCTCCCTTCAGGAAAAATCCAAATTGACTATGGCCACATAATTTGAAATGGGTCACACTTATCTGGAAAAGACATCACAACCCTTTCCATATAAGTTAATACCCATCAAATCAAATTAATTAGTATTGCTAAAATACTATGTTTTAGTCAAAATGGTTTCTTCATGTTGATACTTATGTAACTCCATATATTTTTCTTATAAATATGTTCATGGGACAAGGAAGCTATGTTTAATAAAATTCCATATACCTCAAAATCACCATAGTAAACGCCCTGTTATATAGCAAAACCATTAGAACAGAGAATCCTTATGAGGCAAAAACTGTATCTCTACTGGTTGCAAAGGGAAATGTCCCATGGTGAAAACTTCAAGTTCCTCATATACTTTGCAGTAAAGATGAAAGAAATGGTTAAAAGAGAGACCTGCATAGTCTTTAGCAGTTCAAATATTAAAATATGTAAGTATGCTGTTTTTCCTAAAATTTGATTTCTTTTTAAATTTTTCTTTTTTCTTTTCTTTTTTTTTGGGGGGGGGTTACATTTCCAAGAGTGGTTTATTTCAAAACTGTAAAGATACATATATCACATTTATTACACTTAATACGTAATTTTAAGCTTAAAGTGTATAGTTTCACATTTTTAAAGTTAAAATATTCCTTTAAAGATGTAGAGCATTTAAAAAGCCAAATCAGCTGGATATATCTTACAACACAGGTTTATACCTTAAATATTCCCATTTTGAAAGCTATTTGTAAAGATTTAAAACAGAGTAAAAATTATTTACCAGTGGCAATGATCATGATCTTGTCTTTGGAAGCAGAGGTTAGCAGGCAGGGATCAGGGGGCTACACAGGGAGGTTCAGCCGTCCATGGCATGGGCTGAGGCTGCTGTGATTTCTGGAGTGATCACTGGAGCAGGCACAGCATCAGGACGGTTCCCAAGCACTCTTCCTGGGCAGATGCGACTTTCATCTGAAGAGCAAGGAGCAGCACTTGAACACACGTCCCTTGCATATGAGATGTAGGACAGACTGTACCAGGTCATCCCAAAGAACTGCAATATGTAGAAGAGTAAGGCTAGCCCCTTCTTCCTCCACCACAGAGCAGCATACAGGCTAAATACTAGGMACAAAAGCATAATGATTGCTACAAGAAATCTTGTTGTTCCAAACATTTTCTTCAGTTGCTTCATGGTTCCCATCTTAAAATTTTGTTTGTACGGGTATTTTGCCTCACTGCCACACTGCCACGTGTGTATGCAGTGCTCACAAAGGCCAGAAGAGAATACTGAATGTCTTCTATCTCCAGTTATAGACAGTTGTGGACTGCCACGTGGGTGCTGGGAATAAAACCTTGGTCCTCTGGAAAACTTGCCTGCATTTTTAAGTACTGAGCCATCTCTAACAGTAAAACTTAGTCTCTTAACCATTAATCCATAACGCATCAAAAAATTTTACAGATTTCCAAAATAGAAGGATGCAGAGTTAACATTCCTATTTTGAAGGAGACGAATGACAGAAATATTGGACTAAAAAAAAAAAAAAAAAAAAACCTGATTTTTAGCAGGGCAAACATCAAAACCTTTTGCTCCTTATCTACTACCCTGTTGCTGGTGTTTTCACTTTCTAGACTCCAAGGACTTGAACATTTCCTACACGCTAGATCTGCTCCTAGTAGTGTGCCACAATGGTACTACTGATTCTCTTGGCAGACATATTACAGTGCTAGCATCTCCAAAATAACAAGGCTGCCACTATAACACTGAATTCATCTTCATAGCTTCATGTGACAGCTTCTCAGGCTCTTCCCCCAGTCTCCCAACCATTCCACCTATTGAGTACTCTGAGTGGATTTTGGGACACTWCCAAAACACACCACAGCTAATTCGATCTAGACCTTTCATATCTCAAAATTGGTGGTGTGGTAAAACACTGGCAATAATTCTACGTTGAGCCTGGCCCCTTAGACCCAGGTGCTTGGGTTGATGATTCTGAAAAAATGATTTTCTACACAGTTGTTTCTTCTTCTGGAACCCCTTATAAAACAATCTCAAGTCTAGCGCTGTCCTACTCAGTGAATTTGCACCTCTACAAGGTGTAGATTTCAGATACTTYGGGATACTTTGTTATTCTATCATAGATAGAATTTTCTATAATAATCTCTTTAACAGTGCTAACTTCTTTAAGAGTTGCGGCTGCTTTTTCAGTACCTGCCTTGTCTGCAATTTCAAACTTCCATATTCTCCCACATAATGACATTTTTTAAGTATTTTTCCAATTATTTTTCCTAAAGATCTGGATGTAAGCAGTTATCAGTAATCATGACATAACCTGAATGTTATCTTGCCTTAAGAGTTCTTCTGCTAAGCCAATTAGTCCATTAGATTGAATTCAGTTTCTTTTAAGTTCTCAGGATGAAATACAGTCAAATTGATTCATGGTATATAAAAATAAATGACCTTTAGAATAGTTCCTGATAGAGTCCTTCATCTCTTAAACCTTGTGAGTTTGACATACACTCTTCACATTTCTCCTAAAACTGTAGTCTCTTAAATAGCACCAGACAATCTCTTTAAACTTTGTTTCTATACTGCTTTCTGTAACTCATATTTTTAAACTCTGCCACGTCACTCTCACACATGAAGGATATAATATATGATTGTCATGGCTTGTAGGTTCATTACATATCTTCTGCATTCACTAAGTACAGAAAGAAGAATACTTGTTCTTGATTTCTTTTTTCATTTCACCTTGAACCTTAGCCCCAGAAATGGTGCCTTCTCTTTTCAGGACAAGTTTTTCCATGTCAACTATTCCAACTTAGGATACTCTTTTATAGACTTGGCCCAAAAATTTGTTTCCTATTGAATCTAGAGCCTGTTAACTGCACAATGAATATTAATCATTATGTTTGATGTAAGGTAAGTGGTGATTAATTTAGTCAAGAAAGGTTTCCCATAAAAATAAGATCAAGTCCCTCCATTCACCAATGGCATTGCAGAATGTGGTTAGCCACACCCTTCCCTGCCTGCAGTTAGGAGTCTATACCCTCATCCAGGACACACATTCACAAGAGCAATAGCCATGACTGTACCATTCTCTTCCTTTTTTTCTTTCACTTGGACCACTTGAAAGCAAAGCTTTGACTTTCTGTTCTCTAATGCTTTATTTTAGACTCAAGTATTAAAGACTATATTATGTTTCTTAATATTACTTTATCATGAGTCTGTTTTTAGCAATGGCATAGGTGCTTATATATATGGCCACTTCTCATTAAAAGAAAGATCCAAATCTGTTTCAGAGTAACAGATACCCTTCCTCTTGTCATTTTCACTTTGACTCAACATATTTTGGATCATTCTGTTGCAAAGTATTCCCTTTTATCACCATATACACTGCTTTTCAAACACATTATTTAAGTATGAAAAACTTAACACAAAAATAGCTTTAGCCATGAGTCAACTCATGGAATTGAAAAATAATTGAAGGAGTCTGACTCCAGGCCCAACAGAACCCACTGAGCAGGATCCCTTGTCTCCCACTGGCCAGGCTCTTGATTTCCTTTTCATCTACTCCCTACAACTTAGCTCTTTTCTCTTCTGCAGTAGCATCATTTCCAAACATTCTCTTTTGTCGAAGAATTGCATTAGATTTAGGTTTACAGATTGCCAGAAGCATGTTTTTAACAAACCATTGCAGCAGGGAGAGATGGTTGAAACTGATTATCACAAACACTGAGCTTATTTACAGGCTTAGGAACAATGCACCCACAGTGAAACAAGAAGGAAGAAAAGACAAATAACCTGTGGGTTTTATTACATCTTAAGTGATTAGCTAGCAATGCTTTTATGAATTCTAAGTAAGTCTCAGATTATTCTTACTTTACAACAAGATTTCAGGCATATTAAAATTTACTCTAACGTAGTGTTATTAAAAAAAAACAAAACAAAACAAAAGGAAAACCTTTAGGGCAGTTCTGAACATTCTTTTCTTCATTTTCAAGATATGGGAGGAAGCAGCAGCAGCAGCAGCAGCAGCAGGCAGTGCTAAAAGGCAAAGAACAAGAAAACAAGTGTGCCGGTGCAGTGGGATATCACAGGCCACAAATTCAAAGCACAACTGGGATATTTTGCACTAAGAATGGTTGTATTTTCTAAAATTTATACAGTCAAATTACTATAAAGGGAAATACCTGGACTGAAAACAAAACTTTAAAAAGGATACATACATTATATATAGAAGGTATTATAACAAACAAACAAAAAGAATATTTACTCCCTTCTCTGAGAATCATAATCATAAAGCCTTCTGGGAAATATCAAAAGTCATCTGCGCTTTGTACTTCAGTACATACAGAGCAGGTTTCAAGTGATTTTTGTCACCAACTCATGTTGGAAGATGAGTCACATGATCATTGGGTACTATAGAAGAAAACAGTAAAAATAGGACTATGTTAACTCTACATGTAATGTAGTAACCAATTAATGATAATAAAAGATTAGACAGTTTTAAGAAAATATAACATCACACACCCACACGCATACCTGCACATGTACACACATGCGCACACACACACACTCACACACACACATACATCGAATGTTGTAAACTAATTAGTATATCTACTTTTCTTTATGCAAACTTCTATATGTTGAAACTAGAACTGAAAATATTTACAAGGGGATTTATCTAGACCTAGAGATGAAAGCATTTCATGGGGAAGAAATAATGTATGAGAACTAACATTTTCATGAGTTGTGTCAGAAAGGATGTCTTTCTTTCCTATCTCAGTGCATCCTCCCACATAAAGAGAGCTGTACCATCCAAACATTCCTTGCATCCCTTTGTTCAATAGCTCTTCTTCAGAGAAGGGATAAAATAATAGTTCTATTCAGCCTCTTGTCTTTTATATATTTATATTTATGAGAACAGCTCTGTGRTTACCTGCCTAAAGGGATAACATGTGTTTTACTTTTCTTTCTTTTGATGTAAAGTTTATAAGAGCATAATTTTCCATTTTGGAATGCTAGAGGGGTTGGAAGGTTGGGGAAGCAGCACTTTAAATTCAAGACACTGTTAAGTTTGGATACACTAAGAATGGGAGTTTTAAATGAAAATCATGTATGTAGCAGAGCCTTGGGGGGAGTTTTAGCTGTATAAAGGAAGGTCATTGGGCAGTCTGCACAGGTGAAGCTCATATTTATGCATCGTGGTTGTATCACATAATTGTTGACAACTCGGGCTTTGTGTGCAAGCCCTCATGAATGATAATTTTGTTTCAAAGGCTTGAGGCCAAATGCTTACCTGGCTTGTGCTTGAAAGAATACATATAAACCTCAAAAATAGTATTATTTTATAACATAAGACAAGTGTGTTCTAGGTAAACTACAGGAATTTAATATGTATGGCTACTAATTGTTAGTTTCAAGCCTAAGGAGATAATATTAGCTAAGCTACTTCAAATACTTTTCAATGGAACCATGGAACCAAGAGAAAACACATTGTAGTAAATTTGGCCTCATTTTCAAGAGTCTTAGCATATTAATGTAGAACATATTCAAAGTGATGCTGTTGTAATGGAAGGATGAACAGATGTTGAGTATCTAGATGAATGAAGACTTCACATGCTGTACCATTAATTGATACTGGAGGACAAAACAACTAAGTAGAAATACTAACAGAAAATCCATTAGAACAATAGAAGAGTGAGCACAGACAAGAAATGGTTGAATGCTGTTACACAGAGTATTTCCTAGAAGAAAAAAAGAAATATTTTCAGGTCAACGAGATGGCTCAGTTGGTAAAAGTCCTTATCAAGCCTGATTACTCAAATAATGTGGTAAAAAGAATTGTCTTAAATGATGTCTTCAGACCTCTACATTCCTGCTATAGTAAACACACACACACACACACACACACACACACACACACACACATGCACAGGCACAGGCACACACACAAACACACACATGGAGGGGGTACATAAATAAATAGTAATTTTTAAGAAGAATAGTTTAGTAAGAATTTGTTTTGGAACTCCAAAAACCAATTCCCACAATACACATTTAATATAAAATCATAGTGGTTAAATATTACAGATCAAGTATAAGAGAGTCAGAGACTGATGGGTTACTAAGAGGCATGCTGAATGGTCATCTAGACTAGCCTTGGAGAGATCCAGCAAGTGAGACACTATTTCTGTAAAAATAGGAAGACAGTATACAAGAAACCAGAAATTTGTCCCTGACCTCCACATGCATATATATACATGTGCGTGTATACACAAACACATACACATAGACTTACACATACATATACATTTATCTACATGAACACACACACACATACACAAATACACACTTGAATTATGTGAGCAATAAACAAATGTGGCTGGAAAATACTATAAAAGTTTATTTGATTCCAATCCACAAGGGAGCCTCATAATGAAAAATGAAGTAAGACTTATGAAATAAAACAATACAAATAACTTAAATCAAGATAAGAGGAAGTGTTCTTAGCAATTTCTATAAAAGATTAAACTATCATAAGCCAATGTTCTGACAGTATTATGACTACATAAAATGAATACCTTTCAAGAAATGTAAAAATGTAAGTAAAGATACTCAAGAAAATAAATCTATACCAAATGAAGACATTAAGTTAATGATTAAAAATATCTATAAATGAATGTCCAAACCCAGATGTCTTCAGTGGTAAATGCTAGCAAACATTTAAGAAAAGTAGCATCATAACTACACAAACACTTTTAGAAAGTAAAGAATGGAGGGATTACCTCACAACAATTATGACCTACAATGTCTTGACACTAAGGCCAAATCAGAACATCATCAGAAAAGAAAAAAAAAAAACAATTCAACATTCCTCATGAACTTATAAATAGAAATCTTAGAAAAATATTAAGAAGTTAACATGAGAAATGTATATTAGAGATTGCATGAAATGATCAAGTGGATAATCTCTTGGATATATAATTTAAGTCTAGCAAACATCTAAGAGTGAACCAGTATCATGTACCATACAAATAAAGGTGCAGTGAGGTATAATGATAATGACCCAAGTCAATGACTGCTTTTGGAGGCAGCAGAAGGTAAGACAAGAACTTCAGGACAGCCTGGGCTACGTTGCAAGACCTTTTCTCAAAAGAAAGAATCAAAATGCAAAACAGTGAATTTCTGAATATCATCAATCACTATCAAAGCATAAACATACCTTTACTCTTATAAGTGCTCTACAGGCTATAAACACAAAGGAAATTCCTTGAACTTGCTAAATATATCTAGATGTGAGGACAGACATTAGGGTTAAAATGAGTGTTAGGACTTCCCCTTGCAGAGCAGGACTTACCTATCAGAAAGGATGTAACAGTTCCCATGTTTTATGCCAGTATTGCACAAGGAAATACAGCTTCCCATTCCAGTGGATATGTTTACCTCTCATGACTCACAGAAAAGTAAAACAAATTATTACTCCCTTGTCCCTCCCTTGTCCCTCCCTCCCCACCTACGTAGCAACTATKAGCACTAAAAGCTATCTAGTAAGAATGCATTTTTCAGGTGAATATACTCTTGTTTTCTCTATGTTCTGTAATTCAATACATAGTGTTTTCAGCAAGAGAGTATTGCTGAATTCTGTAGGGTAAGCAAGAGAATAAGGGACTGTGGGATACACTCAGCCTTAAATGTGACATCTGAAGCAAACTCTGTCCTCCCAAGTGTCAGGGATCATTGCCAAGAAGGRGTAGGAAGCTTGTCCAGCCAGACGTGACAAACAAACAAAAAAATATTTTTTTTTGTACAGCTATGATGTTGTCCATATAAACTTAACAGCTATTGTGACATCAGAGCAGACAGGCAAGGTGGAAACAAAGTCCAACCTAAATAAGCAGTTATTGAAAATTGATAGCTTCAAGAGGAGGGAATGTCAGTTTTCTTTAAGACCTTGGCCTCTGGTAGATCAATAATGCCCCCAAGAAGGTCACAAACACCCACCCCCCCCCCCCCCCATACACACACTCCCTCTCACACACACACACAAACACACACATATGTGGATTTCACAAATTAGACTTGAGACTTTTTTTAAAATAAGAAGATACACAATTGAGTGGGAAAGGAAATAGAGTGGGACAGGGAGTAGTTTGGATAAGTCTGTAAGTAACATCAAAATGTATTGTATTAAATTCTCAATAAGAACATGCTTTAAAAATATGAAAGTGTTAAAAATAAAATGGTGTCAAGATTACATTGGGAAGTAAACTCTTTTTATTGGATGTTTGTTTGGGGATTGCTTTTATCAGAGAAAATAGTTCTTTGCAAAATAATTTTAATTTAGGGGAACATGAACAAATACAACCTTCAAAAAACGTAGGGTACATTTACACATGAGAGGATAATTTCCCAAAATTTTCTCTTGAGACACATTGATTGACCTGTAAAATGTCAGTAGGAAAAGAAAGTCCATACTAAGTTATTTCAAACAYCATGAAGAAGTAATAGATTAAATAAATAAATGTAATAAGATTTTGTTTTGTATTGTGCTGTTTTTACAATTCAAACTGACTTAGATTCTTTGATATAATCAGCAGAGTATCACATAATTCATCTCAATATCTAATAATATCAAAGAAAGAATATCAGTATTTGATAGACAATAGTTAAAGAAATAATGTTACTAGCATTCATAGTCTAACATGGAAGAGTTACCTGTTTTGCAAACTAGGTATATAAATCATATGACAGGTAACTAGATATTTAAGTTATATGATTGGTAACAAATCAGAAAAACTAGTTTGTCATTGGGGATATTTTATAGTAAATCTTATGTGGTCATAGATAATCTAAATGTCACTTAAGACCAATCTATAATATCAGCATCCTCTGTTTCACATGTATAGATTTTAATAGGTATACCTAAAATTCTAGCAGCAGCAATCTGTACTTGCTAACAAAAAGCTTTCTTTTGCCCCTTGGCACTTTTCTCACAAAGACTTGTTCTTATAATGCCAGTCTTAATTTATCACATAGGTACCAACACAACCACCAAGAAACCTTTCTATAGTGGGTGGATAAGCAGTACCCAGAGTTTGACTCTGCATTTGACACAAATTTATACCACAAAAATGAACACTTCTCAGTCAGTAATAGAAGCCTCTTTTCTTTAAAAGACTGTGTTAGAAATTGTGGAAAATATACTCACAGATTTCCCACAATCTATTGAGAAGACAATGCTGAGTTTATTGATTCGTGCAGAGCAGAGATGCAGAGCAGTGTGACAGAGGTTCAAACTGGAAGCACTGATTTGAAATTAGACTAAAGTCAAGCCCTTTGAAAAGAAACTTTGATCTGCACTGAGGTCCACATCAAGGCAGAACCATTTAGAACTGGGGGAAGCATTCAAAGAAGTTAACTCATCAAAATCACATTAGAATTTTAAATGAACTCGAATTTTTCTTCACATTAACMTTTTTTTTGTTTTGATCCTTACTGGTAAGTTCATTGTTCACTGTGGAATAGATGGGTCTTTTGAGGAGTTCCTGTAATGAGCAAACTAATTGTCTGGTCAAGAAGGCCTTGAAGTATAGTGTGATGATAGTGATAGAGCTGGGGGTGGGGGTAGTGTGGGGAAATGGGGGGTTGGCAGTGTTACTGGCCTAGGGAAGGGTATGAAAAGGGAGTGTTTTCTATTCACATGCTCCTGGTTGAGGAGCTACTAGCAATTATTTTTTGTTTTGTTTTCATCTTGGCCCTGGTGAAGACTGATTATTCTTTATCATCAGTTGTTTATTGCCTGCCCCTTTTCATCCAGGAGTGGAGTCTTAAATGTTTTTTTCACCTTCCAATTTTTGTGTGTTGACTAGTTCCTAWGGGGAAAGTTTTGTTTAGTCAGCCATATTGCTGACATTTCATGGGCAATGCATTCCTATCATATATAAAAGACTGTCTTGGAGCAATGTCTTGGATCTCTGACTCTTACAAATTTTCTTTGCTGAACAATTACTATAGTTTTTGGAATGTGGTTATACCAAATGGGCCTTGGCAGCCTGAGTAACTTATTCTCTGATTTTAGACACTGTATCAGCTTATACCTGATGATGGGGGCCGTATAGCCATATGAATGCACAGATTATGTCAGTGCAGAGACAAGCCCTATAAAACTTCAAACCAGAGAAACCCAGCATGGAGAGGGGAATCAAGTACAAACTCACACCCCTAACCAAGAAGCTCATTTTGCAATTGAAAGGAAAATCAGTTTTGTTCCATGGAATGTGATTGATTATATAAATGACACCCTAGAGCATGTTCCATGCTTAGCAGTGGTTAGACAGCATGATACAGACACCATGTGTGTATGTGTGTTATGTGTGTGTATGAATGTTTGTTTCTATGTATGTGTGTCTGCATTTTAATTTTGTTTTTAATTTTTTAAATAAAGAATATAATTTGTTTGGTTAGGTGAGATAAGTGGGTGCATGGGTAGGAGGGAGATAATCAGA